>VONZ01000241.1:0-197500 GCA_012976165.1 Labeo catla
GTGCTAAAAACTGCACCTTAACAAACCAATGAGAGCTGAGGGGGCCAGAAGGGGGTTGATTTGAAATGCGCAGCGCACCTGCTGAGATCTGAGCATGGAGGCTGAATGGATTTTCGGTCGGTCTTGCACTACATGCAAAGTTAGAAATGAATCCCCTCCCTCCAATTGCATAAAATGAAACTTTACTCAACTTTGATACTGGACATCAGTCGCTGTCCTTCATGTTGCTAAAATCCCCAACTCTGACTTCAAGGAATAGTTCCCCCAAAATTGAAAACCTGCTGAAAATGTATTCACCATCAGGCCATGCAAGAAGTAGATCACTTAGTTTTTTTAATTTGGCAGATTTGGAGAAATGTGGCATTACATCACTTGCTCACCAATGGATCCTTTGCAGTGAATGGGTGAGAGTCCAAACTAATAAAAAAAATCACAATAATCACAAGCTAATAAAAACATCACAATAATAAGTAAACCACACCACTCCAGTCCATCAATTACCATCTTATGAAGTGAAAAGCTGCATTCTGAGAGGATCCATTGGTGACCAAGTGATATAAAGTTAAATTTCTCCAAATCTGGAAGAGGAAACAAACTTACCTACATAGCTTTAGAATGGTTTGCCCAGTGTGAGTGCCGCTTTACGTGTGACACAAAGTCACCAAACCTGCCAAGATCTACAGCTGTCCTTGTCTATTTTTTCCCTGACTTCTGTCTATACAATTATCTCTCCTTGCATGCAAATTATTCCTTTTGTTCTCAGTGTGCACAAGTGTTGTTTTTCTGAATATGAAACATGAATCTGCAATGCCGTGTGGAGGATTAGAGTCGCTGCTGTGTTTGGAGCAGTACTGCCTTATTTTCAGGTTGACTCCATCTCTATGCACAAACAGCTGCTTACTGTGGGATTAAGAGCCATTGTTCAATGAATCTCAACATGGGCACTGATGTCTCACAGTATAAGCTTTTAATTATGCCAGGCACTGTTCAGACTTTGGCTTCAAATATGGTAGTTTCAAAACACTCACAATTGGATCTCTGAATGCACAAGAACAATTGAAACATGGAACTGTTGTTTTGCAAATTAAAAGATGTAGCATTATTTTTATAGATATGAATTGTCAGAGGGATAGACAGATAGATGGATAGATGGATGGATAAATAAAGATTGCTGGTTGAATAATGGATGCATGGAAGGATGGATAAAAATAGTCAAATGGATGGATAGATATGGATGGTCGGATGGATGGATAGAGATCGATGGATAAAGATAGTCAAATGGATGGATGGATGGTTGGTCGGAAGGACGGATGGATGGATAGATAAAGATTGTTGGTTGGTCGGATGGATGGATGGATAGATAAAGATTGTTGGTTTGTTGGTTGGTTGGATGGATGGAAAAAGATAGTTGAATGGATAGATATAGAGGGTCGCATGAATGGATGGATAGATATGGATGATCAGATGGATGGATGAATGGATGGTCGGTCGGATGGAAATGGATGGATGGATGGATGGATAGATATGGATGGTCGGATGGATGGAAGATAGATAAAGATTGTTGGTTGGTTGGATGGATATAGTAGAATGCACAGATAGATGGATGGATAGATATGGATGAACAGATGGATGGTTGGTTAGATGAATAGATAAAGATTGTTGGTTGGTTGAATAGATGGATAAAAATAGTCGAATGGATGGTCAGATGGAAAGTCAGTGGATGGATAGATATGGATGGTCAGATTGATGGATAAATTAATAAAGATAGCCAAATAGATGGATAGATATGGTTGGTTAGATGGATGGAAGGATAAAGATTGTTGGTTGGTTGGATGGATAGATATTTTTAGGGTTTTCATTAACTTATTTTATTTCAGTTAGATCCCAAAGCAATTGTATTTTATTTGATTTTATTTCAGTTAATGAATAATTGTAAGTTTTAATTAACAAAAATAGTAGCACTCTGACCTAAATTGATCAACTTTTCACCTCTGTCCTTTTTCTTACAAACTCAAGTTGTCAAACTACATCTTATTTCGTACAAACTCAAGTTTGATGTGTTGTCTCTGACAGCTTGTTAAAAAAATGCCAGAAAGCAACAAAATTCCACAGGGCAGTTTCACAGACTGTGTGTCCATCATCAAAGTCAGAAGATGGCCATATAGAAAAGACACACTACTGTTCACCTCCCACCCTGTCAGCTCTCTGTTCTTTTGTCTTTTTATCTACCCTTGTTTTTGGATTCACCCCATTATTTCTGTCATGCTCTCTCATGTCTCTGCTTTCCCAACGGGCTTAGAGCTCTCAGAGCTGAAGCTTCAAAAAGCATGCATGTTACGCAGGGAAAAAAAAAATCAAATACTGCTGAGTTCAGCTCAAGTACACCAAAAACTCAAAAGGAATGTGACATTCTACACCCCAGAAATAAAAAGTCATTACACAATTTCAGGGGAGATGTTGTGTCAGGAGAGTTATACTGTGTATTTAGTCTGTCTAGACTCACAAAGTCAAGTTCTGGTTTCTATTATTTAGTCATGTTGTTCCCAACCTGAGAAATTTTTCAGTGGAAGATCTTTTACAAACAATATATATATAGATATAGTTATTACCCAGCTCTCTGAAATAATTGAATGTTATTGATAATTCTATATATAATTCAGGATAAAGATTGTCAGATGGATGAATGGGTGCATGGATGGATGACAGATAAAACTGTTGGACAGATAGATAGATCGATAGATCAATAGGAAGGATGGATGGATGAATGGGTAAAGATTCTTGGTTGGTTGGTTGGATGCATGGATAGATGGATGGATAGAGAAAGACTTGGTTAGTTGGATGGATGAATGGATGGATTGATAGATAAATATTTTTGGATGGATGGATGGATGGATGGATGGATGATGAATGGATAAAGAAAGTCAAATGGATGGACAGATAGATATAGTAGAAAGGATAGAGAGAGATGGATGGATGGATGGATGGATGGATGGTTAAAGATAGTCAAATGGATAGATGGATGGATGGATAGTTAAAGATAGTCAAATGGATGATAGATGGATGGATAAAGACAGTGGAATGGATGGATAGATATGGATTGTTGGATGGATGGATGGATGGATAGATAAAGATAGTCGAATGGAGGGATAGATTTGGATGGATGGATGGATAGATAGACGATTGGACAGATAAAGATTGTTGGTTGGATGAATGGAGAAATGGATGGATAGATAAAGAGTCAAATAGAGGGATAGATTTGTATGGATGGATAGATGAATGGATAGATAAAGATATGGATATGGATTGTTGGATGGATGGAAAAAGATTCTTGGTTGGTTGCTTAGTTGGATGGATGGATAGATAAAGATTCTTGGTTGGAGAGATGGATGGATGGATAAAATAGTTGAATGGATGGATATATATGGTTGGATGGACGGATAGATAAATATAGTCAAATGGAGGGATAGATATGGATGGATGGATGGATGGATGGATAGATAATTCTTCGTTGGTTGGTTGGATAGAGGGATGGATAGATAGATAAAGACTGTTGGTCCATTGGATGGATGGATAGATTTTTTCAGGCGTTAACAGGAAAAGTGCGACTACAAGTGGGCAAAATGGAAATGTCAAGGTTATCGACCCCTATTTTAATGGTGTTGCACAAAAGAAAGCAACACTGGTTTTGAATGATGCGAGGCTGAGTGTAAATGATGACAGTATTTTCATTTTTTGGGGTGCACTATTACTTTAAAGAAGATTAAGCTCTTCTTCTAGGTGAAGTGTGAGCATCACATAGACTGACAGCAGTGCTTTCCATTATTCTTTGTAGTAAAGTAGAGAGCGGGAGAGAGAGAGAGAGACAGTGAGAGGAAAAAAAAGCTCTTGCTTTGATATGCCTTCTCGCGTTTCACAAGTCTCCGCTCTGTCAGTCATAATGAGCATTTATGAATAAATAAATGTGAAAGAGAACCTTAACGAGGTAAACGACTGGCACGCATACATAATACAGCATCTTTTCGCCACATTCACTATGAGAGAATATCCTTCCACATCAGGGCCATAACGCAAGACAGGAGCAATTTCTAAAGCTGGTAATTAGGAAAAGTTCATAAACCTAAGAATTCAGCTTAGGCTGAAGTTTGAAAACATGAAAGATGGAAAGAATCTAAAGAATGAACAGCTAAAAATAGAGAGGATTTAAGATGAGAGGATAAAAATCACACAAACTGAAATATTCAAGAACATATTCTGAGCTCCTGTGGCATACATTTTGTTGGCAGTCCTTCTGATTTATCAGTAACACAAAAAAGCTTTCTATCAGCTATCTATCACAAAATTACCAGCTGGGTTATTTACTTGCTGAAGTCAATTTTTACTCATATTTGGAGCCGAGTCTTTTGGATCCCGACAGTACAATAGGGATGTGTTCAAAAAGGTCTCAATAAAATCAGTGTTCAATGCAGCTGAGGTTTACAGCTTCTATGCATGAGACCTACGGAAGCGTTATCACTTTGAAACAGAGGCAGACAGGTCTTTACATGCAGCACACATTCATACCAAAGATGAAAAACATTAGACTTCAAAAAGCCTCCAAACTCCCTCACACAAACCATCCTAACAACCTCAGGCAGCTTTCATCCATTCAGAACAATCAGTGGAAAAATAATCTGCACATACGACCAAACTAATATCAAATGGTCTTTTTATGCTTTCATGTAGGATGTTAGATTAGTAGATGCAACTTGTGTCATGCTGTGATGAGTCTGTCAGAGGTGAGTATCGAACCCGGGTCTCTGGTGTGTGAGGCAGCACACATTAACGTAGAGCTACTCCCTCAATTGTGTGAATCCATGTGCAGATGTGAGAACAAAAGAGTATTCAGGCTCAGGTTTCAAAAATAAAAGAATCTTTACTGAAGACGTTTCACAAGTAACAAAAGTAACAAGAAGCCGAGCTTCCAATCAAAAAACAAACAGGAAAAAACAAAGAGACACAATGGTCAAAAAACAAAGAACTAAACTTGTTAAACAGTACTCACAGAAACACTGAGGCAACAGAGCTCAAGACTGAACACAACAGCAAGTGAGAAGCAGACTTAAGTAGGGCTAGAAACAGGTGGTGCAAATGAGGCTAATGACTGGGTGATTTTAAGACAGTTCCAAGTGATGATGCCCTCTTTTGGCTCGGAGGATGAGTCACTAGCCGACCACTAGGAATGTGCAGACCAGGGCGCCGCCTGCTGGTGGGGAGACCAACAGCTGTCTGCTGATGAAGCCTTACAGGAGCCCCTCCTCTATGAACGGCTCCTGACGTTCCTTTGACGATAGTTCTGGTGAAAGGCTCTGATCAACGTAGGATCCAGAATGTCCCTGGCAGGAACCCATGATCGTTCCTCCGGGCCATAGCCTTCCCAGTCTACCAAGTATTGTGTGCCCCCCCGCACTTTCCGTGAATCCAGCAACCTGTGGACAGTGTAAGCAGGCTTGCCATTGATAATACGAGGAACAGGAGCAGGCTTGCTGGCTGGGGAAAGAGGAGAACAAAAAACTGGTTTTAGTCGTGAAATGTGAAAGGTAGGGTGAATTCTCATAGACCTGGGCAGGAGAAGGCGGTAAGAGACTGGGTTAATCTTCTTTAGGATCTTGAAGGGGCCCACATAGCGAGGAGCGAGTTTGCGGGATTCCACTCTCAGAGGGAGATCTTTGGTGGAAAGCCAGACCCTCTGACCTGGCCTGAACGTAGGTCCCAATCTTCGATGTTGGTTGGCCTGTCTCTGCTGTTGTCTGGAAGCCTTCAGCAGGGCCATTCTAGCTCGCTTCCAGGTGCTTTTAATTCTGTGAATGAGTTGCGTGGCTGCTGGGACAGAGACCTCTGATTCTTGGCCAGGGAACAGAAGTGGGGGGAAACCAAACTGACATTCGAAGGGGGACATACCCAAAGATGAGTGATGCAGTGTGTTGTGAGCAAATTCAGCCCAAATTAACTGAGAACTCCAAGTAGTGTGATTGTTCTTTACCAAGCACCTTAATGACCTTTCTATGTCCTGATTGACCCTTTCCGTCTGCCCGTTAGACTGGGGGTGAAAGCCAGAGGAAAGACTGATGGTGGATCCAATAAGATGGCCAAAAGCCTTCCAAAATCTGGAAGTAAATTGAGGACCTCTGTCAGAAACCATGTCTTGAGGGAATCCATGGATACGGAATACATGTTTCATAAGCAACTCGGCAGTCTGGCTTGCTGTGGGGAGCTTGGGCAGAGGTAAAAGATGGCATGCTTTCGAAAATCGATCCACCACCACCAAAATGACATGGTTACCTTGGGACTCGGGAAGACCAGTTACAAAGTCCAATGATATATGGGACCATGGGCGTCTCGGGACAGGCAAAGGGTGTAACAGGCCATGAGGGTGGGTTCTGGGATCCTTATTTTGTGCGCACACTGAGCAAGCAGCCACAAATGCTCGAACTTCTTTTTGTAGTTTTGGCCACCAAAATTTCTTCTGGATCAGCTTACAAGTTCTGGTGGCTCCAGGGTGACCCGAGGGAGGAGAGGTGTGTGCCCACTGTAGGACCTTAGAACGGAGGTGGCAGGGTACGAACAGAAGGCCAGGGGGACCATTCTCTGGTCCAGGGTGCTGTTGGTGTGCCCTCCTGACAGCGGCTTCAAGACCCCACTGAACAGAGGCCACAATCTTGGAGTGAGGTAAGATGGTTTCTGGTATTGCCACCCCCTCTGGTGGGCTGAACTGTCTGGACAGGGCATCTGGTTTTGTATTCTTGGACCCTGTGCGATATGAAAGGGTGAAATTGAATCTGTTAAAAAATAAAGCCCAGCGGGCTTGTCGGGAGTTTAACCTCTTAGCCTCTCGAATGTAGGTGAGATTTTGGTGGTCCGTCCAAATGAGGAAAGGAAATTTGGCCCCCTCAAGCCAGTGCCTCCATTCTTCAAGTGCCATCTTAACTGCTAGCAGCTCTCGATTACCTATATCATAATTCCTTTGGGTAGGTGTAAGCTTGCGGGAGAAGTAAGCGCATGGGTGGAGCTTGTTGTCAACACTGCTCCTCTGGGATAGCACGGCACCAACCCCTGAATCTGATGCGTCCACCTCCACCACAAAAGGTGTTTCAGGATCAGGGAGGGTCAAGATGGGAGCGGAAGTGAAAAGTTTCTTCAACCTGTTGAACGCTCCCTCTGCCTCCTTGGACCACTTGAATGGTCGGAGTTCCTTCTTGGTCAGTGCAATGATAGGTTCTGCAACAGAACTAAAATCTCGAATAAATCTTCTATAAAAATTTGCAAAGCCAAGGAAACGTTGTACCTGTTTCACAGAGTTTGGTTGGGGCCAGTCTAGCACAGCTCTGACCTTGCTTGGATCCATCTGGAGAGAGCCTTTGGACACAATAAAGCCGAGAAATGACACTCTGGGTACATGAAACTCAGACTTTTCCAGTTTGATGAATAGCCGGTTCTGTAGTAATCTCTGCAGGACTTGACGAACGTGCTGAACATGTTCTTGGTAGCTGCTAGAGAAGATAAGAATATCGTCAAGATATACAAACACAAATTTATTCAGAGTATCCCGGAGGACATCATTAATGAATGCCTGGAAGACTGCTGGGGCATTAACCAGGCCAAAGGGCATGACCCGGTATTCAAAATGGCCAGTAGGGGTGTTAAAGGCAGTCTTCCATTCGTCCCCCTCTCGAATTCTAACCAAATGGTAGGCATTTCGAAGATCAAGCTTGCTGAAAATGGTAGCCCCCTGCAAAATCTCAAAAGCTGTGGTCATTAAAGGTAAAGGATACCGATTCTTGATAGTTATTCGGTTGAGGCCTCGGTAGTCTATGCAAGGGCGTAATCCCCCATCTTTTTTCTCAACAAAGAAAAATCCAGCTCCAGCAGGGGAGGTCGATGGGCGAATGAACCCATTTTCTAGGGCTTCCTTGATGTATTTGTCCATCGCAGCCTGCTCAGGGATTGAAAGAGAATAGAGTCTCCCTCGAGGAGGACATGTTCCAGAGAGCAATTCAATGGTGCAATCATAGGGTCGATGAGGGGGTAGCACAGCAGCTCTGGTCTTGCTGAAAACTTCAATTAGATCAGCATATTCTGAGGGAACTTGAGCAAGTTTAGGGGAGGGTTCTGCATGATTAGAAACATGATTCTTTACCTCAGAACACTTGAGAAGGTTTGCTGACTGAAGTTTTAAAGTTGACTCTGGGGTGTGCACTGGAGGTTCATTGACAATGGTTCTGAGTTTGGATGTGGTCAGAACCCCGGTGTTCACAGAAGAGATGCCCCCCGTAGCACCAACTGGATGGGTCCCTGGGGTGGTCTGTGATGGCTCGGAAAGATGACATAAGGAAAAGTTAGAAATACAGCAATTTGTTCCCCAATTCCTCACCACCCCTTTAGTCCAATCAACTTGAGGGTTGTGTTGAAACAGCCATGGATAGCCCAATACTAAAGGAAGCTCTGGTGATTGAGTAAGAAAAAACTGTATCTTCTCCTGGTGTTGTCCTATTCGTAATAAGAGAGGTGTGGTGCTTTCACTGACCTGTCCAGAGCCCAAGGGTCGACCGTCCAGTGCTGTGATAGAGAGAGCTCTTTGGAGAGTCAAAGTCTTTATGCCTAAGTCCTTGGCCACGTCTACATCCATAAAGTTCCCAGCAGCTCCCGAGTCAATAAAGGCCTGGAGCTGATGTTGTTGGTCGCCTTGGCTGATGGTGACTGGGAGAAAGATTCCAGATGATGAACTGGGGGTGGTGTCTACTCTCGTCCAGGACCCCCTTTTCCCGGGCGAGAGCTGGCTTTTCCCGACAGTTCTGGGCAAGAAAGGCGAAAGTGACCAGGCTTTCCACAATACAAGCAGCAACGTTCCCTCATTCGTCTGTCACGCTCAGCCTGAGTCAATCTGGCTCTCCCCAATTGCATAGGTTCTTCAAGGTCGTTAAGAGTTGGTGTAATAGGGCAAGCCTGCTCTATTGTCTTATATTGTTTAGTTTCCAGTTGTCGCTCTTGTTGCCGCTCCCGGAGACGATGATCTACCCGAGTAGCCACATCAATAAGAGATTCTAGATCTGGAGCAGGGTCTCTGAATGCCAACTCATCCTTAATCTCAGGTGATAGAGCATTGTGGAAGGCTGCTCTCAAGGCCTGTGAGTTCCACCCAGCCTCAGTAGCCAGGGTGCGGAATTCTATGGCAAACTCTGAAACACTCCTAGTGCCTTGGGAAAGACGAAGTAAGTGATAATTTGCATCACCTCTACTGGCCGGGTGGTAAAAAACTCTCTTCATCTCTGAGATGAAAGCTTCAGAATTCTCTGTGAGAGGAGATTGCTGATCCCATAAAGCAGTTGCCCAATCCAAAGCCTTTCCTGTTAGGAGCGTGACGACATAAGCCACCTTACTGCTTTCAGTGGGAAAACAACTAGGCTGTAATTTAAAGACCAAAGTACATTGTGTAATGAATCCACGACACTTGTCAGGATTCCCATCAAACCGCTCAGGTGCAGGTAGCTTGGGCTCTGAGGACGACACCATTATAGGTCTAATAGATTCAGTTGGAATCAGCACAGCCTGGGCACTAGGAGATGGTGTACTTAGGCACTGAAGGATCTCGGTGAGGGCTTGGTCATGTCTCTGGACAGTTGCAGCTTGATCTGAGAGAATACTTAGAATGCGTTCAACATTTGAAAGGGGTGATGGCACTTCTGCTGGATTCGGTTCCATGGTTCAGTCTTGCTGTGATGAGTCTGTCAGAGGTGAGTATCGAACCCGGGTCTCTGGTGTGTGAGGCAGCACACATTAACGTAGAGCTACTCCCTCAATTGTGTGAATCCATGTGCAGATGTGAGAACAAAAGAGTATTCAGGCTCAGGTTTCAAAAATAAAAGAATCTTTACTGAAGACGTTTCACAAGTAACAAAAGTAACAAGAAGCCGAGCTTCCAATCAAAAAACAAACAGGAAAAAACAAAGAGACACAATGGTCAAAAAACAAAGAACTAAACTTGTTAAACAGTACTCACAGAAACACTGAGGCAACAGAGCTCAAGACTGAACACAACAGCAAGTGAGAAGCAGACTTAAGTAGGGCTAGAAACAGGTGGTGCAAATGAGGCTAATGACTGGGTGATTTTAAGACAGTTCCAAGTGATGATGCCCTCTTTTGGCTCGGAGGATGAGTCACTAGCCGACCACTAGGAATGTGCAGACCAGGGCGCCGCCTGCTGGTGGGGAGACCAACAGCTGTCTGCTGATGAAGCCTTACACATACTGTCATATCAGTATCAATAGGTATTTACTTAGATAAACATTTATGTATTTATATAAAGAAATTACAATCAAACCAATCTGATTTTAATGCAACTGTCATTCAGGATGTCAGTTTAACAAGACAGGTGTGATATTTGGGTGAGATGCGAATCGGACAAATGCCAATGTTGTCTGACTCTAATGATATAATCGCAGTTTATCTCAGCAATGCAGTTGAGCTTAATTAGTTCAAGGAGTCAATCAGAAACACTGATCAATCAAAGCTGAAAGCTACAAATATCTCAGTATTCTGAACGGTTTGGTTTCTGAAACAGAAAGGAAGGATTACAAGGCTAATTTTTGAGTTATATAACAATAATTTATTATCCTTTTTCCTCATGTAGCACACCTAAAACACATAGACCTGGCTACAAAGTTTTACACATCAAAAAGAGACTAAAAACGTGACAGCAAGATTACTCAAGGTGTCTCTTCACAACCTGTGGTATCAAAATGAGCCTCTATACAAGGCACAATGAGAGTGGTAGAAACTCCATGTTTTTAGCGCTTGACTGAGATACAGACTGGGTCATTTGGCATTATAAAGATGGAATAAGATAACTTATTAGACTCAAAAATATAAATAATGTTCATACAGAACAGTACAAAAATCGTACGTATTGTATACAATACCATTAAAATGGTAACATCGTGCGGTATGTCAAACGACTCTTGTAAACCCATTAAACTGCAATGAAGACCTTTACCCATGAAGATCTCAATAAGAACAGTTACAGTTATTTACATTTCAGATTTAAAAGATGTAATGGCAGCAAAAGCCGATATTCAAGTACTGTATTTTATATCGCATGAAAACTTGCCATTTATAAAATACAAATGCAAATGCATGGAAAGAAACACTACATTAAACCACAATGTAGTGTGTAAAATCCTATTAAAACTGTCTTTTATACATTCTAGTACGAAAACACAGCGAGGTCTGTAACGGTAGTGTCAACGTATCAAAAGAGTTTTTGAACATTCACATTTCTTGAAGTCTCGAGTTTAGTTGAAATGAGTTTTCACAAAGTAGTACTCAGTTTCACAAACATGAAAAATATCTGCATCTTCACCTTTATAAAATGGCCACTTGGAATGAGGCAAGTATCGAGACCGCCTAGGGAAGTGTTTCTCAACCCGTCCTGGGCGCCCTCCGACACTACACATTTTTGTGTCTCCCTAATCAAACACACCTGATTCATCTCATGAGCTCATTAGAAGAAACTCTAGGACCTGTAATGGGTGTGTCATATAATGGAGACATACAAAATGTGCAGTGCTAGAGGGTTAATAAACACTGGCCTAGGGTCATGCTTTTCACTAAACCGTGGTGACTGAAAGGAAGGCGTTGTGAACTTTGGTGCCCTCGGGTGCTCGTGCTCCATGGCTCATGAGCTCTTGAATAGTCATCCAGTTGTCAAGGATCTTCTTGTTTCGTTTCTTCAACATCTTCTTATGGCTGAGCTCCAGGATGCTGACCTCTCCGCTTGCCGTCCCCATGGTCTCCCTGAGGCACTCAAGCCGGCTCCTCTGCATGAACTCCCTCCTGCGCCGCTGTTCTCTGGCCCGTGCTAGCTGCTGCTTGCGTTCTTCTTTACTCCAGTATCGTCCCATCTTCAACTCGCTGACTGCGTCGTCATCTGTAGTCATCCCACCGCTGCGTTCCTCCCGGATCCGTAAGGCTCGTTCGCGCAGGATGCGATCTCGTGCAGGTCGACGTGCCACGTACCTTGTTCCATCTGCTCGCACTTTGACCTTCCATTCAAGTCGGCCAGGTGGCGAGGGTCCAGGCCGTCCACGGAGGCTAAGGAGGCTAAGCTGGCTCTGGGAGTACTCCAGAGAGGAAGAGGAATGTTGTTGTAGGAGCTGTAGGTAACTCTGGTAGTGTCGTGTGCTGGGAGGCTGAGTTGTTGCGGTGTTGCTGTGGTAGGGCGAATGGTAGTGCCGAGCGGTTGCAACCCTATTCCGGTTTCTTTCTTTCTCACAGCGCTCATCATCTGCTGGAAGTGCTGGGTCTGATTCTGAGGGGTTGCTGGGGCTTTGCTCCAAGCTGCTGGAGAACGCCTGGCTTGGTCCTTGTGAACCAGGACTGGTGATGGGCGTCTGTAAGGGTGGTGTGGAGCTGGTGTATGTATGGGCACGACTGCAAGTAGGGCTACTTTGGCTGGGTAAAGACAAGATGGGACTACTGTAGGGACTCTGCAAGTGTTGAGTACTCCGAAGGTTCCTCTGATTGGTCAGGTGGACTCGACGTTGTAGTGAGTGATCTGGTGAACCTTCAGTTCCCAGTGGAGTTGAGCGGGAACTTTCAGCTGTATTGTAGGCACTAGAGCTGTCTTTATCTCTGAGCTTCTCGCTTTGTAGTCTCTCAGGATGCTCATTGATATCTGCAAGCTTGCCACAACGCAGTCGACTTTCCTTATCCGTTCGAGGAGAGTCGTGCTTGCTCCTGCGCAGCTGGTGTGCTTGCATGATGCTCTGGCACTCGCGTTCAATGCTGCGCAGCTCTTCGTTGAGCATGTGCAGCTCCCGCGCCACTCCACTTCCACCCTGCTCCGTCAGGCTACACTCAATAGTACTGCTTCGCCGGTAGACCAACCCGCATTCTCCACTGTTACGGAACTGACACTTGAGCTCCAGGAGTTGCTGGAAATGGTCACACTCCACTCCATTCTCACTCAACCTGCCCTCCTGACCCTTCTCCTGCCTGGTTAAGCTAACGGTGTCCATAGGAACCAAATGCGAGCCTGCTTCCCACCTGTCCCGAAGTTGTTTTTGAGTCCGTGTTTGGGGACGAGAGAGCAATTCGTGTTCAGAGCTGTCCTCAAAGCTGCATTTAACTCCACTGTCCTTTTCAAGAATGGTAGAGGAACATGTTGCTGTATCTGTACTTGCTGAGGCATCCTCGTGTCTTTTAGACTGCAAAACAGGAACAGACACATGCCCTTAATGCCATTATATCAAGACTTGGTTCTAAGGAAGTTTTGGTAAGTATGGTCACACTTACCCGCTTTACGCAACCTGCTGTTTGAAGAATTCCCTCCTTTTTCTGCTCTTCTAAAATCTCCATCTTCAGCTCCTCCAGGAAATCTTGATGGTCCTCATCAAGCCAGCTCCCATCCATCTAAGAGAGAAGATCCCAATAGGGTTCACAACTTCTGGACTAACCAAGGGTTCAAGGTTTGGCATGCATTTACTAGTAGATGCCATAGTAAATTACATAACAGCAAAAAGCATCTTTTCCATTTGACGGCCAAGAATGGGTATGAATTCAGGTGGAATACATATTTTTGCAAGCGACATAAGAATCAAAAATATTTTGTGGCAGATATTTTACTTTTGGCAGTGGCTATTTACACTAAGTGGGGCAGTCATGGCCTAATGCAGGGGTGTCCAAACTTGGTCCTGGAGGGCCGGTGTCCTGAAGAGCTTCAACTTGCCTCAACACACTTGCTCAAGGGTCTCACTTCCATCATGGTATTGAGGGTGGAAGATAACACTGTATATTCACTCCCCCCACCTACAATCCCTGGCAGTACCAAGAGTCGAACCTGCAACCATTAGGCCAGTGGTGTCCAAACTCGGTCCTCTGTGTCCTGCTTTAGCTAGGTGTCCTGCTTTTACCTAATTTAGCTCCAACCCTAATTAAACACACCTGAACCAGCTAATCAAGCTCTTACTAGGCATACTAAAAACTTCCCGGCAGGTGTGTTGAGGCAAGTTGGAGCTAAACTCTGCAGGACACCAGCCCTCCAGGACAGAGTTTGGGCACCCCTGGGTTAGAGAGTCAGACTTGTAACCCGAAGGTTGCGGGTTTGAGTCTCAGGTCTGGCAGGAATTGTCGGTGGGGAGAGTAAATAACCAGCGCTCTCTTCTAACTTCAATACCACGCCTGAGGTGAGACCCTTGAGCAAGCCACCGAACCCCCAACTGCTCCCTGGGCACCACAGTATGGCTGCTCACTCCTCTGGGCCTGTGTTTACGGTGTGTGTGTGTGCGCACTTGGAAGGGTTGAATACAGCAGGTCATCATACTTGGCCAAACATCACTTCATACTAAGTGCAAATAGCAATAGGTGCTATTTACACTACGTAAAAATAGCAGTATTTTCTTTGCAATAATATTAGATGCTATTTATGCTACTTAGTGCAAGTGTAGATGCTTGCACCTCAGTATTCTGGTACATTATAAAACAGCATGTCATAATAACGTATTGTGTAGATGATCATTTTAAATTCAAATTATTAAATGGATGCTGCCTTATTGGGACAATAAAGCCCTTCCTACACCCGTGAGGCACTTTATTTTCCACTTTTTGATTATTTCATTCATTTTATTGAAAATAAATGCCTTTCCAATCTGATATGTGATGTGAAAAGAGAGAAAAACGAGTTCAGCAAAAGGCGGATTCGAACTCGGTCCATCACTTAAAAAAATAAAATAAAATCAATGCAACTTACCATGTATCCCACTAGAGCTGTTGTTTAACATGCATCTTTTTTGTTGTCTAGCCCAACTACAAATTGGTGGGTGAAGTTAATGTAAATAGCCTTTACCAATAAGGGAGGCTATTTGCACTTAGTGTAAATAGACACTCTGTTTACTATTTATATTGTCTTTTAGGAGGGCTCTTAAAAGCATTATGCGGACTGCCATTGACATTAAAGCTCAACATAGTCACTAGTGAAGGGGTTTGGGACCAACCAATTTGAATTTTACTGACATCATTTTCTTGTGGCTCTAAAGAAACTACATGGCATTTATGGCTCAGCTGATTGGCTCACAAAAACATTTGAATTAAAAATCCACACAAACTGAACTGTGGCACTATTGTGAGTTAAAACTGGCTCCCAGTCTTACCTGTCCTTCAGGCCTGGTGACAAGTAACACTATGGATCTAGAATTTTCATTTGAGAGGAGAGCGACAGCATCTTCCCTGTTCTGCACGTCATGACCATTTATCTGGAAGAAACATGGACACAGAGAGACAATTACATACACACAAAGATAATGACAGAGTGTCAGGATTTTCATACCGGAAGCACACTTCATCAGTGACAGAAGTGGAGCAAAATTGCATTTCCTCACCCACCCCAAAACTAGGCCCCCCTTCTGAGATAACAACCTCCAGTCAATTATGCATTTACTGGAGGAGAGACTTTGCATCGATTACTAAGACTGCCGACTGGGCTGCAGGAGCCACAGCGTTTATAAAAAGCTGTTGTGGCGGTACACGCCCAGACACACAATTAAGCAGCCTTTGACAGGTGCCGTTCATCTTTTCTTCTATAGAGTAATGGCACTGTCAAAAGAAGATAATAGGGGTGGAGAGAGTGAGACAGACGTGCACTCAACCACTGTATTCATCTCCCTCACTGTTACATCCACAGATGCCTTGTGTCCTTTGTATCTCGCTCTCTCTTTATCTTCTTTTGCTCAAATTCTCCAAACCTTTAACCCTACTGTCACCGCTGAATGTCACACCAACTTGGTCTACATTTTGCAACAGCAGAGCCATTTAAGATTGATATTTAAGTGCAATTTATCAGTTTATTTACCAGCAGCTTACTTTGGACATTCACACAGACAGAACTATACAATGGGAAGTCATTATATTTTCTTTATTAAATTTGAAATACAGCATACAAAATTGTGAATGAGCATGTGTAAATGTGTGCAACAAAATGAAACGTTTCCCACCTGTAAAATTCTGTCTCCCTCTCTGATGCGTCCATCCCTTGCAGCTATGCTATTGAGCTCGACCTATCAACAGCACAACAAACATGGCATCAATATGTAAATTGTCATAATTCATCTCAACACACCAGCAGTTTCCTGACTTATCACAAAAAGAATTCATTATTGCAATAGGTTAATTTGCATATCTGTTCTAAAATGAGAAAAATCAATTCCTTGACTGTTTACAAAAGATAGCAATATAACGCGCTCATATAATGTATAATGATTGAATACTGCACAGAATATATAAAGGACGTGGGAATGTTTTTCTTGTTTCCCCCATATGCTAATTAAAATAGTCTTTAAGAAATGAAATATAAAAAATCTAAGCTGGTTAACTTTTCTTCCTGAAATGAAGGTCTTACACATCATGCTGATAGAAGAAGGAGAAAACATCATTACAGTACAGTGACGAGCATTATACGCATAAATGCATTTTTAATGACTAATATTTGCATAACGTACTTTCCCTCCCAACAGACACGTATTAATAGAACATTTCTGTAGGTTGTTTATGATACATTTTCTGGACATGATACAAGAAAGAATAGCAGTTCTCCGTGTTTGATGTCAGGTGCTCCGCATTTACATATCTCTGAGCGAGAAATGGTGTAAGAACAGGCAATATCTGTACACCAAGGTAGAAGTCTTTCTGTCGAAATGCAGTCCCTGTTGTTTTCTTTTAGTGTGTCAAGTAGGTGAGAGATAAAAAAAGAGCCATTTTACACTCCACGGGAGACAAGAGGGGAGCCATTGCTTGCTAATTAAAATCGGCAATTAAAACACTGCAAAAGAACTGTCTGTATGCAGAATAATTTTCCAAACTTGACTTGCTCTCTTCATGCTTGGCTCAGTCCTGGTAGACTTTCGTCTGCCATTTGAACTTTGGAAAACAAGAAAAATTTTCCATATTAAACACGTTTCGTTTCAGGCGAAGGAATACAGTGATGTGGAACAATGAGAATGGATCAAACTGAGCTTTTATCTTTTAATTACTTTTCAGAAAATTTAAATTGCCGTTAAAAAGGGTTTGGTCCGATTAATTTGATTGCATGCATCAAATTTGATGCCAGTGCCACATCTTACAGGTGACTACAACGTGTGCTAATGAATTAAACGCAGATCACTAAATTACCATTCTTCGCTCTAAATGCATTTTTCAGTTCATTTTCAGTAGATCTTTGTCTGTAAATTGAACTGCTGCATTAAAAACTACAAAATGGATATTGAAACTACTAAAAAATGTCACATTTCTTTCTTTTCCACATATGGTTTGTGAAAGGCGATGATTGACCTTCAGAAAATGTTGGACTTGAACAGCGTGAACTATTTTATACTGTCCATCCATCACCAGTTTTACAACCCTGTTGCTAAAATAAAATAAAATAAAACAAAATAAAATTAAATGATGACCACAGTTTTACAATTACAAAAAAGGCAGCTATCCAAAAGTAATGAAGAGTAAGACCCAGCTTTTTCTGGCTGTTAAAAGTCTGATTTTTTTTTAGCAATAAACTTCAAAGTAAAAATAAAATAAAATAAATATGTTGAAATGATGACTATGGTTTTACAATTACCAAAGAAAAAAAAAATGTAATTAAATAAAAACTACCCAATGGTAACAGAGAGTAAGACCACATCTGGCTGTTAAAAGCCAGATTTTTTCAGCAATAAAGTTCAAAATAAAATAAAATAAAATAAATTATAAATAAATAAATAAATAAATAAAATAAAAATAATAAAATAAATTTAAAAACTAAAATAAAAATAAAATAACAAAATAAAATAAAAGTAAATTAAGTAAAACAAAACAAAATAAATAAAAATAAAATTAAATTAAATAATGACCACAGTTTTACAATTACAAAAAAATTACAGCTATCCAACAGTAATAAAGAGTAAGACCCAGCTTTTCCTGGCTGTTAAAAGCCTGATTTTGTTTAGCAATAAACTTTAAAGTAAAAATAAAATAAGATAAAATAAAATAAAATAACCACAATTTTACAACAACAACAAAAATTACAGCTACCCACCTGACCAACAAAAATTCCTGTATCTTCCTCATCATCCGTGCGGTAGCAGAGCGTAAGACCCAGCTTTTCCTGGCTGTTCATTCGACAGAGCTCAATCTCCTGTAACACACATAAAAATCCAGACATATTAAAACACATGAGTCATCCATACATCACATTTATTCAATTCAAACCTAACATAACATATAGCTTCCTGTTCCTTTTGTATTTCAAGGACTGGACATCCAGTATGAACAGAAACAAGCAGCTACAAGCTCAATGATACTCAAACCTCAATTACATTCAGTCTTATGCTCATTTTCAAGGCATTTATTTTCTTTCGAACTCCGGTTTGGTTGATACTTCTAAGTTTCTAAACTCAACAACCATTGCGTTGTTTTAGAGTAAAGTCTTCTTAAACATTTGGCTTTACATAAGACTGAAAAGAATGAGCAGAAACGGTTCCTTCGCCTACAAAGAACATCAAACGTGTCCTGCAAAAAGATGCGCCCCCCTGAAATATGATATAATCAAGCAGGCAGAGGGGGTTATATGTCAAGACTGAAGCCTGGCGCAAGTGACAGGACTGCATCTGAGAGACATTCATCTGTCAAAGGAGGGCAGTTAGCCACAGCTCGACATTCAGTCGGCCTCAGTTCAGTCAAGCAGAACGGCTCATTTATCGGCTGACGGTCCTGACCGAGCCCTAGCGTCATACATCAAGCACTCCGCCCTCAACATTAACCAGATTTACCACCTCGACTATATGAGGTTTTCTCTTTTCTTCCACGAAACACATACACTGAAGTGTCAAGTGTCCTTATTTGGTAAATAATTTCTAAAAATGAGTTCGCAACATGTTCACGGCCACGCCTGAGGTGTGATAAAAATAGGCTAACTCTCGTATTTTAGCTGAATCTGGGTTACTGTCAGTCCGCACAATGGATGCAATTCATCACCAGTAGCTTTAATGTGGCTTCATATTGATCTGCTCGAGAAGCTCAGCGATACTTCATATTTTCTGCAAGTCTATTGTTCAGACCACAAGCTCATCAAAAAGGATCAACCGACCTGCCGAGCAAAGTAATCCACACAATCTCTCTTAAACTACTGCAGCTGCAGATGGAACTGGCAAATCACAGTGATAATTTTACAGATCATAGTATTAATCCAGGATATGTGCCATATTCGGAGCTAAAGTGGCTTGTGATGGACAGACTGAAGTTATCTCGCATGGGAGAGGCTCATCCGGGCATAAAGCAATGCAGGAGCCGTGGAGGACAGTGCTTATAAATCCCCCCCATAGTGATTTACTATGAAAATACGCCACTAATTTGCTAATAGAAAAACTATTACCATACATAATTGAAGAAAAATGTTCCAAAATCTCACTCTTTTGATGAAACATCTGTTGGCAAGCTGTTTATGCACCTACAAACAATTATTACAAATAATAATAATGATTCATTACACATATGCATTTGTTTTTCAAAATGAGTTTGAGACCCAGTAGGAAATAACATTAATGTCACTAAAATAAAACTAATTACACCTCAGTGGAGTCTCATCTGCCCCCGTTTATTAGTCAAAGGAGTAATGGCGTCGTTTGAGGGTCCTCCATCTGCAACATGCTACTTTGAATCGTTAATAGCGAAGGAAAATGCCTTTTTGAAACTCTTGTTTTTGAAGTTTGCACAATAAAATGAAGCCAGTACGTCATCTGTACGAACATTTAATTCAGATAATTTAATTGAAATAATACATAAATAATTACCGTATAATGGTATGTAGTAATAAAACAGATAAGGAAGAATTCATGTTTATGCATGTATTCTTTTTGGATAAAATGAAATATGCTAACTGAATATGGTAAATTATGTGAAGCATGCAATAAAAATAGCTGCATTTATTAAAATCAATTTATTTCCAAAATTAAAATAAAACTGAACATTATTAAATGTGCATATATATATATATATATATACACACACTACCGTTCAAAAGTTTGGGGTCAGTAAGACTTGTAATAGTCTTTAAAGAAGTCTCTTATGCTCATCAAGGCTGCATTTATTTGATTAAAAATATAGAAAAAAAACAGTAATATTGCAAAATACAATATAAAATAATGTTTTTTATTTTAACATACTTTAAAATAGAATTTATTCCTGTGATGAAAAGCTGAATTTTTATCAGCTGTTACTCCAGTCTTAAGTGTCACATGATCCTTCAGAAATCATTCTAATATGCGGATTTATTATTAGAATGATCAATGTTGGATAATATCAACAGTTGTGCTGCCAAATATTTTTTGGAACCTGTGATTTTTTTTTTTTCAGGATTCTTTCATGAATAACAAGTTTAAAAAGTACAGTGTTTATTCAAAATATAAATATTTTATAACAATGTAAATTATTTATTATTAACTTTTAATAAACTTTTAATTATTAACTTAATACATCCTTGGTGAATAAAAGTATTAATTTCTTAAAAAAAAAAAGAAACAATAAAAATGTACTGACCCCAAACTTTTGAACGGTAGTATATATATATATATATATATATATATATATATATATATATATATATGTATATATATATATATATATATATTTATATATATATATATATCAATGTTATAATAATGTAATTTATATATAGATCGCATATGTTAGCATGTTATTAGCATGCATTTAATACAACTAAGACTCTTATTGTTTAACCATAAAACTTTCTATTAACATTTCTGTTATTTATTTATTTTATTTTATTTTATTTTAGATAAAAAATAATACAAAACAGACTAGGAAGTATCCATGCTTATTTATGTATCTCTATCTGTTCCTTCTGGATTAAAAAAAAATATATGTGAAGCACGCAATAAAAATAGCTGCATTTTATAAAATAAATTAAAATGGTTTCATAAATTACATTTTTTTTTTTTTTGCTTGTAAACAATATGCATTTAATGCAATTGAAACTCTTATTTTTTAACCATAAAACTTTCTGTTAACATTTCTGTTTTTTATTTATTTATTTATGATAACAATATTACACAATTTATAAGGAAGGCAAATTGAATATTGTAAATTATGTAAAACATGCAATAAAAATAGCTGTATTTTTTTAAATAAATTAAAATGGTTTAATAAATCATTATTATCATTTTTTTTGCTTTTAAACCACATGCATTAACATGCATTTTCTTGAAACTCTTTTTTTTTTACCATAAAACTTTGTTAACATTTCTCTTATTTATTATATTATCTATACAGAATAGATAAGGAAGTATCCATGTTTATGTGTTCCTTTTGTATTAAAAAAAGCAAATTGAATATTGTAAATGATGTAAAGAATGCAATAAAAATAGTTGCATTTATTAAAATAAATTAAAATGGTTTAATAAATTATTACAATGTTTTTGCTTTTAAACAACATGCATTAGCATGCATTCCATTGTATTGATTTATCAGAGTCCCGTGCATTTGAGATGCACGTAAAGTCAGGTGTAAATGGGTGGTTATCGGGTGACCCCAGAAGGATGTTAACCACCAGGTGTATATACACATTACTATTCAAATGATTTCAGAAAGCATTTTACTTACCTCACACTCGAATTCAAGTGCCCTGTCCACCTCCGCCTGAGTGCTGGCCACATATTCTGGACAATCAAAATATTCATGCTCCATAGTCTGAATAGAATGACAACTAGAGAAAGAGAGAAAGAGAAATTGTATGCATTAGACTAGTTTTATGCCTGATATTTTATTCACAGAACTATAGACAGACCCTGAAGCCATGCGTTACACTCCACAAAAGATAACAGATTCTGTTTGTAGTCTGGGGACGCATGTAATTACAAACAATACTCATTAATCTGTTAACACATCAAGCTAGGGTACAATTGCAAATGCACTGTTCCAAGATCCTAGTCAATCTGTGCAAAGCACACACACACACACACACACACACAAATGAGCTGAATCTTTGATTTTCCTTATACTTGTAGCCAGACAAACAGATTAGCATAAATAAATCCAAACAAAGCACATGCACATAAGGAGATAAATAATCAGATGTGGCCTATCATCCCTAGACACGTGCCTTATTGGACAAACTGAAGCAGTTGGAAAGCTGTAAAAGGGTATAAAACATCAAGAGAAAGCTCTGTGCCAGCATGTTTGATATTTTAGCACTCCATTAGGTTTTAATCACCCTGTATACTACTCATTACAGGAAATGGATAAGGGAAGCCACTACAATAATTACACATAGGCCCTGGCGTGACTTTTATGACGGCAGTGGGGGATATTTCATGGGGGGTAGGGGGGAAACGGCTGCTGCCTGGTGATGAAGAAATTCTTGACAATAACATATGCTGGTGGGACAACATTAGTATGCACTCGGATGGTGAAGAGACACTCAGAAGGTAGCATTTGTTTTACAAAAAACAAAACCAAAAATACAATTAATTAATTCTAATGTAAATACATTAAATAAATATAAACTAACATATACTAGTGCTGTCAAATCCATTAATCGCATCCAAAATTAAAGTTTGTGTTTACACAGTTATGCGTGTGTCGGAAAGGCACGGGAAAGAAATAACTCATTCTACGGAGCCACTAAAAGGACATGTTACATTACAGTACATAAAATTTCACTTACCACATAAACAGAGTAGGGAGAGATGACTGATAGGACATTTGTGAATGATTTACAGATACTGACAAACATCTAATCTTGTAAAATGTGTGATAAGTACTGCCACTCCGTAGTATACACTGAGTATACTGAGTGATTGCAAATCTCGAAAGTGAAAGTAAAAAAGCGAGCTCGCATTCAAAAGTGATTTTACTGCTCCGCATATTTATACATGTATGTGTGTATTTAGATATACACTACCGTTCAAAAGTTTGGGGTCAGTAAGACTTGTAATAGTCTTTAAAGAAGTCTCTTATGCTCATCAAGGCTGCATTTATTTGATTAAAAATATAGAAAAAAAACAGTAATATTGCAAAATGTTTTTACAATATAAAATAATGTTTTTTATTTTAACATACTTTAAAATAGAATTTATTCCTGTGATGAAAAGCTGAATTTTTATCAGCTGTTACTCCAGTCTTAAGTGTCACATGATCCTTCAGAAATCATTCTAATATGTGGATTTATTATTAGAATGATCAATGTTGGATAATATCAACAGTTGTGCTGCCAAATATTTTTTGGAACCTGTGATTTTTTTTTTCAGGATTCTTTCATGAATAACAAGTTTAAAAGTACAGTGTTTATTCAAAATATAAATATTTATAACAATGTAAATTATTTATTATTAACTTTTAATAAACTTTTAATTATTAACTTAATACATCCTTGGTGAATAAAAGTATTAATTTCTTAAAAAGAAAAAAAAAAAAGAAAAAAAAGAAACAATAAAAATGTACTGACCCCAACTTTTGAACGGTAGTGTACATATAAATATACACAGTACACACACACAGACACACTGTGTAAACACAAACTTTTATTTTGGATGCGATTAATTGCTATTTGTTGGCTATTCGCACTTTTGCTTCCAGTTAATATTTGTTAATGTAGTTTTAATTGTCAATTTATTAGATTTATTCTAAATAAGTACAAAACAAACAAATAAATAAATGTTTAAAAAAAAAAAAAACATTTATAAAGTTTTTAAAAAAATCTAATTTTGACATTTAATACATTTATTCAAAATAATTACACAAACTATAATTTTAATAAAAAATAAACAAATAACCAACTAAAAAAGCAACTAAATATATAGACATATTATAAACAAAAAAAGATTTTATATATAAATTAATAAATGAAGGAATGAACAAACGAAATAACTAACAAATAAATAAATGTTGGATAGTCACATTCTAACCAGTCAGTATATATATATATATATATATATATATATATACTTGTGCTGTCAAATCGATTAATCGCAATTAATTGCATCCAAAATGAAAGTCTGTGTTTACGTAATATGTGTGTACTGTGTATTTATATGTATATATTTTATTATATAAATTAATAAATGAGTAAATGAAGGAATGAACAAACGAACTAACTAACAAATAAACAAATAAATGTTGGATAGTCACATTCTTACCAGTCAGTATATATATATATATATATATATATACACATATGCTTATGGCTATTTATATGTATATACTTATATATACATATAAATAAAATATATTTATATAAATACAATAAAATATATACATATAAATACACAGTACACACATATTACTTAACACAGACTTTCATTTTGGATGCAATTAATCGCGATTAATCGATTTGACAGCACAAGTATATATATATAGAGAGAGAGAGAGAGAGAGAGAGAGAGAGAGAGAGAAAGAGAGATACACATACATACAAAATAATCATAAATAATAAATACGTTAATTAAAGTTCCAATTCCAATATATTTGCAATTACATTTATATTTATGGATTTGTATTTAATTTATTTACAATTTTATTTAATTATATTTTATTAAATGAACATTACCTAATTCAAATACTACTACTAATAATTAGTTCTGGGCTATGATTAATTGCATCCAAAATAAACATTTTTGTGTACATAATATATATGTGTGTACTGTGTATATTTATTATGTACATATAAATACACACACATGCATATATATATTTAAGAAAAATATGTTATGTTTTGTATATTAAATATATTTATATATAATATAAATTATATGAATAGAAATATATGCATGTAAATAAAAACTGTATGTGTATGTCTTTATATACACATAATAAATATACACAGTACACACACACATATTATGTACACAAAAACTTTTATTTAGGTAGTACTACTAATAATGTTATTGTAATCAAAAATATATTTTGTATAATAACGACTATACACAATACACAGTACAATAAACTTTACAGTAAGAGGATTATATCTAAATCTAATTAAGCCTAAATGTAATTAACAGTTCTGGCAGCATACTGTATGTACCTGTCCGACAGCAGGAAGGGGCAGATGTCTGGCACAGGTGGGGTGGTGGGTCTCATCTTAGCCAGAGCCATGATGTGCTCAAAGGTGATGTCCGTCTGAGTGCACACGTCCACCACACACACTTCCTGTAAGCTGTTCTGGTTCCGGGCCGAGGGGCCCCGCCTCAACACCTGCACCACGATGGGATCCTTCCGCATGGCCTCCACCGTTCCCTCATGTCCAGACTTGGAAAATTCACGCCCATTCACCTAATCAGAAGAGGAAACTAAATTGTAAATATCAGTAGAATTCAAACCACACAGATACACACACAATTACTTTTTTAATTATTGGCATATAAAATGTTTATAATAATGATTTCAAGACACTTCTGAAATATAGATTTCATAAGAGACCAAACACTGTGCGTAATCATAGTGACATCTGACATGTTGCACCTGACACCTGTCAAAGCCGCCCCATCAGAATTCACTCACCCGCATCAGCAGGTTCACTGCCAGGCCAATTAAACGAGCTTGTTATAAACTCAGGCTTTCAACCATTTATTTAAGACAGAATCATACCCGAGGGAACACGCAAACCCCATTACCTTTATGCTGCAGGTTTGTGAAAAAACTGACAGGTCAATACCCCAGTGCTGAAAATATTTTCGTGATTAGTCCTCGAAGTGTAAACTTATTTTACTGGTCCACAAACACACAGAAACCCAACAAAAAGCAATGCAATGAAAAATAAAATAAAATTAAATTAAAATAAAATAAAACTTATTTTACTGGTCCACAAACACACAGAAACCCAATGAAAACGCAGTGCAATTCAGTGCAATGCAATGAAATGCAATGAAATTAAGTGAAATTAAAATAAAATATGCAGTAATATAAAAAGTAATACACAGAAACCCAACAAAAATCAATGAAAATGCAATGCAATGCAATGAAATGAAATGAAAATGCAGTAATATAAAAAAATATTTCAAAAAAGAGTCACACTGAGTGTATTTTCAATGCACATTAATTCATGCTTATTGTCTCATTGTGGCTTTCAACATATATAAATAAGTGACAGGTCAATTCCCTAGTGCTAAAAATATTTTAATGATTAGTCCTCAAAGGGTAAACTTATTTTTCTGGTCCACAAACACACAGAAACCCAACACAAATCAATGAAAATGCAATGCAATGCAATGCAATGCCATCAAAATAAAATAAAATAAAATATGCAGTAATATAAGAAAATATTTTAAAATTCAAAGAGTCACACTGAGTGCATTTTCAATGCACATTAATTCATGCTTATTGTGTCATGGTGATTTTCAACATATAGGTGAATTTATTAGCTAATGCTGAAAAAACTAGGTCACATTGTCCATACTAAGACTTCAAGGCAGGAGCTCCTTTACACATGATTTATTCTACACTGAGCAGTTTTCCTTCAGCTATGTGGTTCCTGTGAGGCAGAACTGGAAACCAGCCTAATTACATAGGACTTCCTTAAGATTTCATACCTCATTTCACATTTCTTGTGAATGCCATCAACAAAGAGTGGCCTTTAGATCTTTTCCATCTATTTTCTTTTGTTTTGGGGGCAGCGCTTAGCATTCGGTGCCTCGGGCTGTCAGGTACAACCGCTGCTGAACGACCTCAACATTTGACACTACATGACAGGGACCTTTGCTCCCAGACATTCATCAAGTCGTATTCGCATCCTGCAATGTTCCTTACAGGAAGACTGAAGAGCAAGGGATCATCGGGCTAGTTGCGTCTCACCAGATGGGCCAATTAATCCAGCGGTAACTAGGGAACAGTCAAAATATGCACACAGAGATGGAGACTCTCTACCTGCTGAGTCTCGTCTTCTGAGCTGGCTGGGGTCATCTGTGCAGCAAGCTCAACAGATGTGATCCTCAGCGCTGAGAATAATGCTTGTGTCTGGTTGAAGCTAGTTCAGTTTATTTAGACACAACAGAAGCTAAAGTTCTGGTGATGAAATAAAGGAAACCAAAACTTACACCCACAAAAAATATGGCAGCGTGATGGTTAAGGCAAGATGGGAACAAATAGGAATGAAGCTATTGCTTCACTCTTAGAGTACAGTAATTAATATCAAGCATATGGCTGTACATTTGTGGTCAACGATGGAGATTTATATGCCTCTGCTTATTTGCTTTATTTTTACAGTTAGATTTCCTTTTAACATCATGCATCTAATGATCTAATGAGTTCATTTGTTAACTTAAAGTTAATTGTTAAAAACATACAATTTTTTCATTGATAAATTATTTAATAATGCTTTTAAAGATGTTATGAAAATAAGGTTATTAGTAATAAATATGTAATAATACATTGTTAAATATATAACACAATAAATAATAAAAATGCTAAACTTTTTTACATTTAGATGACCTTTAACAACATGCAACTCTAAGAATTGAATACCACTATATAAATATAATTTAGTAGATTATAGTAGATTATATAAATATAATAGTAATAAATAAACGTAATAATACATTTAAAATAAAAATACATAAATATTATGCAATAAATTATAAAATGCAAAACATTATTAAATGCTAAACATTTTTTCATTTAGATTACCTTTAACAAAATACAGTTCTATATAATATAATACATTTAAAATAAAAATACATAAATATTATATAATAAATTATATCTAGTCATTTAATAACACTATTAAAATTATATAAATGTAAATATAATAGTAATACATATATATAGTACATTTCAAATAAAAAAAAGTTAAAATAAATAATAAAATGCAAAAATAATTAATTTATATGACCTTTAATATCATGCAACTGTAATAATTTAATAACGCTATTAAAGATTATATCATCTAAATATAATAGTAATAAATATATGAAATAATAAATTTTAAATAAAAATACATAATATTATAAAATAAATAATAAAAATACTACACATTTTAAATGCAAAACATTTAGATTACCTTTGCCAAATATATTTAATTTTTTTGAATAATATATATTGATAAATTGTTAATTGGTAATTGGTAATTGAATTGTTAAAAACTCATTTAATAACACCATTAAAGATTATATCAAAGTAAATATAATAGTAATAAACATGTAATAATACATATAATATTTCATTAATAATAATAATAATAATAAAAATATTAAATATTAAAATAATATACATTCTCACTGTACATTATACACTAAGTGTGAAATAAATAAATAAATAATTTATTTTATACAAAATAGTATAGATTTTGGTAACACTTTACAATAAGGTGTCATTTTCTAACATTAGTTAATGCATTAACTAACATGAACGAACAATGAACAGTACATTTATTATAGTATTTATTAATCTTTGTTAATGTTAGTTAAAAATACAGTCATTGTTCATTTATGTTAGTTCACAGTGCATTAACTAATGTTAACAAACACAATGTGATTTTTATCAGTGTATTAGTAAATGCTGAAATTAACACTGACTACGATTAACAAATGCTGTAGAAGTATCGTTCATTCTTAGTTCATGTTATCTAATGAACCTTATTGTAAAGTAGTACCTAGATTTTTAACACCTACCATAACATGACAATAATTATTGTCTTACAATCAATAACTGAATGAATCTGGATTGAATCACTAGACTTTTAACATAAATGAAACTAAAAATAGGCATTGCGTGGTTGATTTTCAAGGTTGACAACTTGTTTTATGCCCATAACATTTGTTACTTCCTAAGAAAGTGGATTAAAGTCAATGAATAGCCACCAGTAGAGAAACAGCCCATTGATTTCTATAGATTTAGATCTTGTCTAAAAGATCAGTGGGTGAAGAAACTCTGAAGTTCACGTTGGTAAACGTTGATCCAGAACGATATGAATTTAAAGGTCATTAACGTCAATGAAATGTGGCCGCCGCACACCAACAAAGCTTCACCAACCCACCTCCACATTCCACCTCAATACACGACTTGGAAAAGGTCATGTGCCACCTGGATAACAAGGTCTGAAGCTGGAACGTAGTGCAGTCACCTCAGACCCGTCATATTGATTTCAGACTTACAATACCAGCTCTGCCTCAAGAGGACCACGTAGTACATCTGAATGCTAAAGTGGAGAGTACAATGTGTGTGCGTGTTGTCAGAGCTGTCATATTTGGGTCAGTTCTCGTCAGGTGACACATATCTACAGGCTTGTTTATTTTCTCCAAGCTGAATGATTTTGCACAGGTGAGATAAGCACAAAGAAGTGATAAGACTGCATGTGTGTGTGTGTGTCTGTGTGTGTGTGTGTGTGTGTTTAAACACATGTGGCATGTGAGATAAGAATTGGATGAGAACCTCTTGGCCAAACGGCGGAAAATAAAACATCTACAGGTAACAGCACACACAAACAGCATTACGTCAACACAAGTTGTTAAAAAAACTGACAAAGGAGCTAAACGTCGATGAAAGACGCCGGTCTATAGTCTTTTATATGGCACATTTGTAAGAAAGTCACACTTTGAGTTTCTCAACACTGTGAATCCAAAAGTAATAAAGGCATGAGAGCATAACATAGTGAAATCCCACCTGGGAAGTGTCAAGCAATCAGAAAGGATTCTTCAGGGTATTATGTTTGAGCAAAAACACAATATCTGACACACAGTCCCATTCACAACGCCAAAAACATCTTATAGACGATGCAATCGTCCATCGACAATGGCTGACAGACATTACATGTTGAACCGGCATAAGGGAATAAATTGGAGATGGGAAGAAAAAATATATTTAAATACTTTCTCTCGCGATTATATCGTTGGGTAATTATACTGAATATAAATCCGTTATTAATATGCGGGACACTGGAATCACTTTTGAATTCGCGCTAGCTTTACTTTCACTTTCGATATTGGCGATCACACCTACTCTGTGTTTACTATAAAGCAGCAGTACTTACCACACTTTTTACAAGATTAGATTGTCAGTGGTGCTCAGAATCTGCAAATCATTCGCCATTGTCCTATCAATCATCTCTTTTTACTCTGTTTATGTGGTACGTGAAATTTTATGTACTGTAATGTATCAGGCTAACGCTAGCAAGCGGCTAACCATGTCCCTTTGACTCTGTAGAACGCGTTGTTTACTTTACGTGCTTTTCCGAATCGCAAGGTATTTGAACGTAAACAATCCCACCTAACAGAATGAAACTCGCATATTTAGCTGATTATTGCTGCTAAAATAAGGTGACCAGATTTCTAAAATGAAAACCGAGGACATTTCTTAGTTCAGTGGTCAAAATGTCACTAAAATCTCACTTCCGATTATGTACGAATTATAAAAACAATTAATATCAGAATTGATAATTACAGCGATATTTGAGGATCAGACTTACGGTAGTTTTTAAATACAACAATAAATAGTGACTATTGCAAATAGCAAACATATAAAAGTAGGCTATTATAACAAAATTACGGCTTTAGAACACATTAAAAATAAAACAGTAAACATGAGAACATATGATAAATAAACTCTTTAACACGTTATTTTCAAACTAGGCCTATTTAACATTTTCACAACTCTGAGAACAATAATTACTAAACTAAAATATTAACAAACTATACTTAAAATAATTATTAAACTTTTCAAATATGTTTATGCTTTAGGAAATGAATCTTTTCTATCCCTAATCAGGCTAATGATTTAGCATTTTAGGCTCATGTTGACCACGAAGTATGTGCAATTGAATTAGAATATTTTTTATAGCTTATTTTTTTATACTGTTATAAAACAGGGACATTTCTGGGGACAGCTCCAGTAGGGGACAAGACACCAAAAACCGGGAATGTCCCCAGAAAACGGGGATGTCTGGTCACACTATGCTAAAAATGTTAAATTATTGTAATATTACAGTACTATAGACTGCCAAAAGTTATAACAAATCAAGAAGAAGAGTGCAAAAAACTAAGAACATTTGCGTTTGTTCTTATAATTTCCGGTCAGGAAGGTGAAATATTAATATCTTAATTAATACTGCTCATACATATATTTACCACCTGTTAACTTCAGTTTGTTAAAATATCGCATCCTTTCCTGCTTACTAAGTCCTTTTCTATATGATTTAGCAGCTTCCACACATTTTTTCCATGGTTTAGACAGCAGAATAACGCATTCAGTAGTACATTAACCATGGAGTCCATGCTGTTGTTTACATCTGAGTATCTCCAATATGGCTGCACATCTGGGTACCTGACCAAATCGTGACGTAAGTCCAAATCCTCTATATGGTTTCACACTTCGGGCACCCCATTATCTGATGTCAATTTGTTAGACATCACCCAACCCTAATCTTTATATTGAACACACGGTGAAAGACTCCGTCACTCATCTATTCACTGCAGGAGCTCAATGGTAACAGCACATGGAAGTCTAATCGAAAAGGAAACACTCATAATTTCTATCAAAAAACTGAATTTAGCATATTAGTGCTCAGACTCTTTCTCTGCGCAGCTGCAGGAGTCTATAAAACTCCCGTCGACAGGCGTCGTCTCGCTGCGGAAGAGAAACCACATAGATTGTGTCACACAGTCTGCTATTATTCAAATTCATTTTCTTCATTAGGTTTTACTCGGAGACTGATAACTAACTCGCCGTGTCGTTAACTATTCAGATATTCAAAAAGAGACTATTAACTATTTGCATATGCTATTTTCCATGTCGTCTCTGCACTGATTAATCAACATGGCAAGAAATTAATGAGAGGCAATTAGTCCCCCAACGAAACGCATGGCTGAGGGAGAGAGGAGGAGAAAGAAAAGTGCAAGGACTTTCTGTATAAGAGAAATTTGGTGCAAATTGCTTTCAATGTGTGGCAGCAAAAGGAGTTTTGTCTCATTACAAGTAGAATCCAAGCATACTAAACAGATTGCAAACAAATAAGCAAATTAAGCAGATTAGTCATGATAATAACTTGGGGTAATTAATTAAAACCAGACTCTATGGCACATACCCACATTATCCTCCATTATGAAATGAAACAATTATAAGTTTGACAAACCTTAAACTGAAGCAACATTTTTCTATATTAAACTGCCTCTTTTTCTAAATTAAAACAAGGGATTAACAAAATTCTTAAATGTAAATATTTGTAATATTTAATCTAATACTGAAACTTTATTTAATATTTAAATATTATTTAAATACTGAATACAGTATTTAAAAATGCTAAAATAACTGTTTATCCATCCAATTACATTAAGTGCTATTTTAGCAGTATTTATATACTATTATTTAAAAAAAAATATATATAGCCTTTTTGTTTTCATTTTAATGTTAGTTTACGTTTTAATAATTTTGTTTTTGTTTATTTTCTAAAAATAAATATGATTTAATAATCAAACACAATATTTATAAATGGCAACAATGTTTAAGGTTTAACAATTTTGTTATTTGCCTTTTTAAATCTTTTCTAAAGATAAATATTATTTAAATAACAAATACAGTATTTAAAAATGCTAAAATAACTGTTTATCCATCCAGTGACATTCAGTGTTATTTTAGTATTATTTATATACTATTATTTTGTTTTATATTTTGCTTTTTTGTTTTCATTTTAATTTTAGTTTACATTTACTTTTTCTAAAGATAAATATTATCTAAATAACATATAGTTTTTACACTGTTTATCCATCCAATGACACTGTTGTTTTAGTCTTATTTATTTTTTATACTATTTTGCTTTTTTTTGCTTTCAGTTTAATTTTTGTTTAAGTTTAAACAATTTTATTTGCCTCTTTGTTTTTTCCTAAATGTAAATATTATTTAATTAACAAATGCAGTATTTACAAATGCTAAAATTACTGTTTATCCATCCAGATACATTCAGTGTTACTTTAGTATTATTTATATACTATTTTTAAAATATTTTGCTTTTTTTTTTCATTTTCATTTTAGTTCAGTTTTAATAATTTTGTTATTTGCCTCTTTAATCTTTTTCTAAAGCTACATATCATTTAAATAACTAATACAGTATTTAAAAATAAAATGCTTAAATAACTGTTGACATTCAGTGCTATTTTAGTATTATTTACTGTTTAAACTATTATTTGTTTAATATTTAGCTTTTTTTGTTGTCGTTTTAATTGTAGTTTACGTTTTTAGTTACGATTTTTATTTTAAAGATTCCGATTTGATTGAACTAATTTTTATTTCAGTTTTAGTTTTATTCATTTTAGTACTTCAATATAAACTTTCAGTTAGTTGGCAAGCCAACATTTCTAATATGCATTTAAGTTTCACATCGAATATGTAAATTACCAAAAATGTTTTAATAGTTGTATAATAGTCGCCTGATTGCAGGCGAGGAGAGTTTAAGGAAACCTGTTTGAAAACAGTTATTTTAAGACTCTGCTATTTCAACCGAATGCTAATACAAACTTCACCTAATTATTCTAAACCTAATTATACTACAGAAATAAGATGTAACACCTAGAAAGACACAAGCATCTGCAAATACAAGCCTTCCCCCACCTTGTCCTTTTTTAACACACATATCACATACACAGTATTCGGTGATTACACAGCATCACCATAGAGATTCAACCGTCTCCAACTGCCATTGCTTATGCGTATGCTTGTACGTTAAATTAAAATTCCTCTTTAGGGACAAAGAATTACTCCTCAAAGAGGTTTTCGGTGGCAATATGCCACTGACTTATTCTGTGGGAATCAGGCAGTGGGAGTTTGACTACACAACACAACGCTGGCAGAGTTCACCCTGCAGGCAAATGTCTACCTTTCACAACATAATTAAATTCTCCATTAGCACCAACCTCGGCTTGATCCTCCAAGCGGTATAAATGCCTCTCATTCTTCTCTATTTTCAGGTACAAAAATAAATAATGCATTCAAAATAACAGGCACATATATCACAGAGAGCAGTGTATGTCTAACTAATGAGTCCTTCAGCAGGACCCAGCCAAGGATGACATGGGTTATGACAAACTGCGTCAACAAAACGTTTATTTAGTCTCAATGCCTCACTACAATAACCCGACGCAAGCAGTCTCAATATGTACAATCACACCGCATGCTGTCATAGAGTACATCATGTGTGCTGAATCCAAATGCAGGGAATTGTTTTTCCATTACAGTCTACAGGAGTGAGAATAAATGAAATATTCTCAGAATGAGAACAGATTTTTGACAGGGTTGTGTCTCTTTGTCCACCTCGCCTGCTCTATTTCCAGGTCTTGAACGAAACGGGCTCAACATGTTGGGGCTTGTTGCTCTTTCTGGTCAGTGTCGGATTTCATTAGGGTTTCTCTGGCACTAGAAATTGCAAAAGAAATTACTTCAGATAGGTTTCACAAAAACTTCCCCAAATCGTGAGTCTGTATGCGTTATACAGAGCCACAAAGGGACATGGTTAGCCTCTTGCTAGCAGTAGCCTGCTACATTACAGTACATAAAATTTCACTTACCACATAAACAGAGTAAGGAGAGATGACTGACAGGATGATGGCAAATGATTTGCAGATCCTAAGCACCACTGACATCTAATCTTGTAAAATGGTAAGTACTGCCGCTCTGTTGTAAACAGAGTATGTGTAATTGCAAATCTTGAAAGTGAAAGTAAAAAAGCGATGCCCGCAATTTATATACAGTATAATTACCTAACAACGTAATAGCGAGAGAAAGCACAGAAACACTTTTTCCTTTCATCTCGTATTTATTCCATTGCTAGCATGCTACTTTTACTACCTTTCCCATGTCTCGTTATGGCAAAAATGCTAGTCTGCAGTTTCAAATTCAGCAAATGTTTTGAAAGAAAGCATTTTAACACTGAAAAATTACACACTTCAGCTTTAAATCTACCAACCTTCAAAGCCACTGATCCTTATTGAAGCAAAAAAACTGGACCAAGGTCTGAATTTAGCTATTGGTTGTGCTGTGCAGTTGAGTTCACTTCAAGGTTCAGCAATAAATGTCATGGTGAAAATGCTGTGGAACAAGGCGACATTAATCATAACCATCACCACAATAGAACAAGGCTATGCAATACAACAATAAAAGCAGAGAAGACCTGAGGTTCAGGGTTAAACCTGCCTTTTTTGTACATGCTGACTCTCACTTGACCTAATGCTGAAAACTACTGATTGCTCCTGAAGGGCATTGAACCTGGTGTCTCAGCCTTAAAATGCCTCAGGAATCAGTCAAGCGAGCCGTGGAGAGTTATGGGTACTGCAGTCAGGCTGAGAGAGAGAGAGCGGGAAAGACAGATCTGAGGGTGATTTGTGGTTTCAGTGGGTATGTTTCATTATTTCAGCTGATTTCGCTGGTAGGAGTGTCCCACCATGCCTCACTAATGACTTTAATGAAGGACTCTTCTCTAGAGAGACGCCAGCTCTGTTCCAAAGCTTAGTGAGCTGCCTTTCAAGGTAGGATATTAACAGTCATAGAACTTCATAAATGACTGCTTCAGAATGTTCTAGAAGATTTCAGGATTTCTCTCCATATAGTGGACTATTATGGTAACCGCGAGTTTGAAGTTTAAAAATGCAGTTTAAATGCAACCTTAAAGGGCGAAGACGAGGACGAAGGGTCTTATCTAGTGAAAAAATTGGTTATTTTCTAAAAAAACAAAACAAAAAAAAAAACAAATGTATGTTTTTTTAACCTTAAATGCTCGTCTTGTCTAGCTCTGTGATGCACATGTGTAGTCTGTGTAATCCGGGTCAAAACAGGGTAGGTCGATAAACTCCTATCTCATTTTCTCCTCCAACTTCAAAATCGTCCTACATCGCTGCAGAAGTACCAACCTAGTGTTTAAACAGGTAAAACAGCAATGTTGTCATATATACCTAGGATGGCTTGGATGGGTAAGTAAATCATGGGGAGATTTTAATATTTGGGTGAACTATCTCTTTAAGAAAGAAGTAAACAGAAGATGACTGAATGCAACAAAGAAAAACAGATGGATGCAGTGTTCTAGTAAAGAGTCTAAATGTACAGTAGTGGCTTATCTTCCACTGTGAGCTTCATTCATGTGTCTCCCTTTCAGACTGACTCTAATAAATGCAGTGCGTCCGGTGCCAGGGGCTTATTGTCTGGTACTTCCTCCTACACACATTACACACAGATTAACCTTACATCTGCCATCATTACAGACAGGAACAGCACAAACAATAGCCATATGAATAGACAAACACACACTAAGTACCAAGTACCAATATTTCTAAATTAAATCAAGGGAGCTGTACAGTAACTGCTTTATAATCCAATGCATTTGAGTTCAACAGGAGGTCAGAGCTTGTACAAATGACTTTCATACAGTTTCACAATGCATAAAGTTAATTTCTGAGTTCTGAACTTACAGGAATAGTTCAACCAAAAATAAAAATTCTGTCATTAGCTTCTCACCCTCATGTCATTCCAAACCTGCATGACTTTCATTTATCTTCAGAACACATATTAAGATATTTTTGAAATCCAAGAGCTTTTGGACCCTGCATGGACAGCAACGCAACTACCATGTTCAAAGCCCAGAAAGGTAGAAATGACATCATTAAAATAGTCTATATCTTAATTTGTGTTCTAAAGATGAACAAAGGTCTTACAGATTTGAAACGACATGAGGATGAGTAAGTCAGAATTTTCATTTTTGGATGAACCATCCCTTTAATATGCTAAATAACCTGAGCGAGGTCTAGTTGTTAGCATCGCTGAAGTACACATCAACATGAGAGAACGACTCCTGTTGATGTACTTTTCCACCATAAAATCACAGAAAGTGGTGTTGCACACTTGCATGCCAATCCAAACACATTTATAGACAAAAACACACAAATCAAGGTCCATATTATTGTGTGAAAATCTTTTGTTCTGCATCCAACGTCTGTGGATCCAAAGCCTGATGAATGTGTCTGGCAATAGCACGTGGGCTGGCACGGGTCGGTCATGCTCTGCGTGTAGCTAATTCACCACTACAGGTGTGGCACATGGCGGCCGCCACCACACGTCCAAAACAGACATCTGCTCGCCATCAAATCTGAAGCCTACTATCACGATTAATCAAATATGAAAACCTGCACCGTCTGAGTAAAACCAGGTACGCTGTGCGAGTACTTCAATGTGTGAACGACAGATTTAAATCAAATTATAACAGCCCTTTAATGAGCTACCAGCCGTGAGATTTCTCTCTCTCTCTCTCTCTGAATGCGTGCGTAATTCCCGGCTCTTCCTGTTACACGCCAATTACCATTATTCCTCATGTGTGGAGTTGGATTCCGCTAGGCGGATAGAAAAAATAACACACGCCTTCACACCTGAACAGTCTTCAAGAGCACGTCAGATGTGTGTGAACGGACATCTAAACACACGCTTGCTTAAAGACAGTCTCTGACTCAAACAGCCCCTAATGCACACCATACTGGGTTGTTTTGCAGTGCAATTTAGCTCCATTCAGCCTGTCGGCAGTCAGTCAGCACCCGCTTTTGCAGTTGCTCAACGGATGACTTCAAGTATGAATTGGGCATAATTGGCTAATCAGAAATAGACATGGAAGAATTTGAATGAGCAGATAAAATGAAAATATTTTTTCATAGGATAGGACAAGGATAGGGGACACACTTGTGACTCCATTAATTCAATATTTATCAGTGCAGATGTATTAATATAATATAATATGATATAATATAATGCATACTTTAATATATACCTTAATGTGCCAACCTTAATAGTTGTTTATGAAAGCAAACAACAGGACACAAAACTGCTAATTTCCCGGAAAAGATCTGCTCTAAGACTTGAACCCTACTGATGTTTCAGAGAGCAGATCTGGTTACAGAGTGGAGACTCCACGGTGTGCCCCACAGATGGGCCGCTTGATACTTAATCCGCAAACGGACGGCGCAGGAGACCTCAGAGAGCTGCTAATGACTTTTCAAGCACGCTAGAAACCCAACTCAAGTTTGATAGTGTCACAGTATCAAATGAACACACAGAACCTTTCCAAGACGCACACGTTTGGACTCAATGAGCGAAAAGGCCTGAGTGACACACAATGACAAGAGAATGAGATCTACAGGCTTCAATATGACATTTACACAATTAGAGACCAGTTATCAGTTCAACAAATACAGCCAAATACAGATATAAATAATAAATCTTCATTTGAAATAGGAGTCAATTGATTATTGACCTGGACAATTATTCGCACCGATATTAGGCATTTTTATGGTTATCGGTATTGGTCATTTTCAAACCCAATTTGCTGCTAAAATAATTAAAAATATTTTTTTAGACTTTTTTATACACTTTCATTTGAAATAGGGGTCGGCTGAATGAGCCGATATCATCCTGGCCAATTATCGGCACCGATATTAGGTATTTTTATGGTTATCGGTATCGGTCATTATCAAACCCAATTTGCCGCTAAAATAATTAAAAATACTTGTTACATTTTTTTGTACTTTCATTTGAAATAGAGATCAACTGATTATCATCCTGGCCGATTATCGGCACCGATATGAAGCATTTTTATGGTTATCGTATCAGTCATTTTCAAAGCCGATTTGCCACTGAAATAATTTCAAATACTTTTTCTACTCTTTTTATACTTTCATTTAAAATAGGAGTAGACCGATTACGGTCCTGGCCGAGTATCGGCACCGATATTAAGCATTTTTATGGTTATCGATATCGGCCATTTTCTTCGATAAAGGCACTTTGCCGCTAAAATAATTGAAAAGCATTTTAAGAAACTGTATGTGAGAGCCCTTGTTATTCTTAATATTGACATTCATTTTAATTTTTATACCAGACATATATACCGGTTTAAAATATTGGTTTTGTTCTGTATATTATATATACATATATATGAATACACACACATGCATGTATATATTTAAGAAAAATGGTATGTCTATATATTAAAACTATTTATATAATATCAATTATTTACATGTAAATATTTTCAAAATATATACTGTATGTGTGTGTGTGTTTATATATACATAATAAATATACAGTGTTCGCACATATATTATGTAAACAAAAACTTTTATTTTGGATGCAATTAATCGTGATTAATCGTTTGACCGCTATTTATCATATTTAAGAGTCTGGCACAAGAGTACAACAATAAAATCTACACATAAAAGGTATTTTAACCCTTCAGAAATGCATATTTGTTGTTAAAGCAACCTGACTACAACTTAAACACATTTACAAGGAATGTTTGAGTGATATCAGCTTATCATTGCTGTTGAATTAGGGATGTCACAGTGTGCTGGTGTCAGACTCAGAGGAAATGACCCGGGCCAGTTTGTGTCTCACACTGACAGACTGTCACTCACACAGGGGGCCGAGGCCAGCCAAGAGGAACAGACAGGAGCAGTGACCTCCCTGTATGTGTGTGTGTGTGTGTAAGATGTGTGTGATGAAAGGTGAAATGCATCCAATCCTGTTTGCTATTGCCAGATGTAAGACAGCATGTCCGCAAAGACACAAGGTCTCTCTCCATATAATAGTCCATTCAAGTGTACAAACAATGTGAAGTTACATCGAAATTAGTCTCTGATAAACACTGCAATTTCAGCCTCCCATAATTCCTCAGCCTTCTGCTCCCTGTTTTCTCACAGAAAATGTCTCACCTTTGCAAGAACAAAAGAACAGACAGAAAGTGAGGTGGGGGAGGGGTATCATCCACATTTCATGTGCCGTACAGACACAAGAAGCCACCGAGATCCATTCCTATGCCTTAACCTTGCACACAGACGCTTTATTATTTGATCCGCATAACAATCTTACCAAGTAACTGCACTATTGGACTGAACTGCAGTGCTCACAGATTGGTTTAATATTGCAGATACATCACACACAACCCATAAATTATCTGAATTTGTCTGAAGAGCTCTTGAACTGTAATTCTCCACAATACACTGGCAGCTGCGCAATGCACACGTTATTTCCTCCCTGGGTCCTCGGCCAGATGGGATATTAGGAATTGTCATCTAGACGTATGTACCTGCTAATTGTGTGTTAATTACAAATGGATCAATACACAATCCTCCAGTGCACTATAAACCTGCTATACAGACCCAATCAATGTAGAACAAATCAACAAAAACAACCTAATTTGAAGTCAATGCGAATTGCCATTTGAAACCACTTTTAATAGCTTGACGTATTTTACACTGAAATATGATATATGATATTCTGTGTGCAATTTAGGTTTATTTTATTTATAGGAAATCAATCACTTGATAAAAACAAATCCAAAACAACCTAAATTTGATGTTCATATGAATTGCCATCGGAAACCCATTTTAATAGAGAAATTTCATGTATTTCAGACATAGGAAATCAATTGGATTGTGAAAAAGAGCTATTTTGTTATTAGCTAATATTATCGTTAGGCCTAAATGACATCAGTGAACAAGCAAAGTCATTTAAAAGAGAAAGAGTACGTTTAGATCAACTATTATGAGAACTAAACTAACAAATCGTTCATTATTAGACCATAAAAAAAATGCATTAAGAAAGTAATTTTTGATTTCATGTTGCCTTCTTTTGCTTGATACTGAGGCATTAACTTGGTTATTTAGCAATATCAGTGATTTGAATCCAAGAACCGTGACAAAAAAAAACATCTCAGGAAGATTTTTCATTTTTTTTCATGCTAGATCCATCACACTTGTTCTTGTCATTAAGTCAAGTGAACAGCGGTATGTAGATTTAATGCCCTGTGTTTCATTCGTGTAGCACCCATGTGTGACAGAGGTGTAATCAGCCCCTTTTGACTTGACAATTGGGCCGACTCACAGAGGATTGCATGATGAAGGAAAGACAAAACTCCATAACTTCTTATAATTACCAATCAGCTCTGAAGCCCAGCACTAATTACACACCAGTGTGTCTAGGGCAGACAAGCAGGTCATCTCCACTGCGGTTCCAGACAAAGAACTTTTATTATCTCTTCTGCTGAAATTGGACTATGATTGTATTAAAAATTAAAAAGAAAGGCTAGGATTGGGTTAAGGATACAAAACGACAAGTTTGGGACAAAGATATCATTTATGCATAATCATAATTTTTGCTTTGCTTGGAGTTCATAATTTCAAAAAGGAGTTAACAAGTTAGTCTGTTCTGAAAGAGCAAAACAATACTAACTGCAACTTGGCCTACTTAGAAAGAAAATAAAGTGTTTAAAAGGGGAGTTATGTGTCTAAACCTATATGCAATATATCCTCCAGAGTTTCTGGCTGATGGAAAGTACATTTTTGCTTTGCATGGCTAGTGTGGTTGCACAAGTGGTGCATATGGTATATGGGAAAAATGAGAGCAGACAGAGGGGCTCATAGTGAAGACCTTCAGTCAGAGGGTCTGACTGGTCGAGTGGGTTTGCTATACGGATGTAAAGGTCAAGCCTGCACTTTTTAAAATGAAATAACACAAAAAAGAAAAGGTCACCTCATAATTTCACTTGAGAGACAGTCATATGGGAAGTAGATCAGACAGAAGTGTAAAATCCCATGAAACTCAATCCACCTGAGCGGTAGGGACAGTATCAGCAATGATAATGACCCTGTTGGCACTTCTTATTACAGTCAGTGATAAGAAAAGATTACATGAGTGCAAACGTATTAAAATTGTGGCCGATACCTAGAAACAGCTGTTATTTTTGTTAATGCAGATAACAACATTAACATTCTTTACAATTTAATCTAATTAAATAATAATTCAGCACTAAAAACTAAAATAATTTTAAACTATTAAAATACGGACGGATGGATAGACAGATAGATAGATAACAGGATGGATGGAAAAAAAATGGATGGATGAATAAAAGACATATATAGGTAGACAGACAGACAGACAGATAGACCGATAGACCGAGAGATAGATATATAGATAGATAGATAGATAGATAGAGGACAGACAGACGGACAAACAGATAGATAACAGATGGACAGATGGATGGATAAAAGACAGAGAGATAGACAGATAGATGGATAATGGACGGACAGACAGATAGATAGATATAGAGACAGATCGATAATGGACGGACAAACGGACAGAGAGATAGATAACGGATGGATGAATGGATAAAAGACAGACAGACAGACAGATAGATAGATAGATAGATAGATAGAGGACAGATGGACAAACAGATAGATAACAGATGGGATGGATGGATAAAAGACAGACAGATAGACAAATAGATAATGGACGGACAGATAGATAGATATAGAGACAGATCGATAATGGATGGACAGACAGACAGAGAGATAGATAATGGATGGATGGATGGATAAAAGACAGACAGACAGACAGATAGATAGATAGATAGATAGATGATAGATAGATAGATAGATAGATAGATAGATAGATAGATAGATAGATAGATAGATAATGGACGGATGGATGGCGGACGGACTGACAGATAGATGGATGGATGGATGGATAAAAGACAGACAGACAGACAGATCGATAATGGATGGACAGACAGACAGAGAGATAGATAACGGATGGATGGACGGACGGACAGATAGATGGATGGATGGATGGATAAAAGAGACAGACAGACAGATAGGTATAGAGACAGATTGATAATGGACAGACAATTAGGACAGAGAGATAGATAACGGATGGATGGATGGATAAAAGACAGATAGATAGATAGATAGATAGATAGACGGACAGATAGACAGATAGACATAGAGATAGATAATGGACGGATGGTCGGTCAGATAGACACAGAGATAAATAACGGATGGATGGATGGATGGATGGATTAAATGATGCGTCCCCAAAACTGATTAATTTCTTTTAATTCAACAAAAATTTAATGAACTATCATAGATCTGTTCTTGTAAGCTTTTGAAAGCCAAGGTAACCTTCTACACATTCATATAAAGTCTAAAATCTGGTATACTGTCAACGTGAAACCATACACAGCAGGTAATATGGTGCATCTGGTAAGGAAGATCAGTAGCTGCATAAATGGCATGAGACACAGGTTTAGATGAGGTCATCTGCTCTCCTTCCAGATCAAGAAAAAAAAAGATGAACTCAGCATCTGTCATTTCACTAAAGCAGAAAATCACCAGGACCACTGCGAGTCGAGTCTATTTTTAGCAATAATTATGCAATCATTCCATGCATGCTAGAGCCAAAAAGAATGATATGGCCTTTAAATGAGATTTCCATCATATGCACACACACACACGCTTTGCCTGGCCTGGAGTTGGCAGGGTCTGCTGATATGATCACCCCAGGGTCTGTGCTATCTGACAGGCTTATCATCCAACACGCTCACAAGATCAATCAAAACTACATGTTTCTCTGTCTTTCCCTTTTTTCGTTCCACACCCATCGCATTTCATCAGCAAGGAGCATTGTTCAAAAAAAGGCTCCAGGACAGGAAGATGGATGAGAGTCTTCTGAGAGAGAGACAGGGGATGTGGCCCAACAGTGACGATGCCAATAAGGGAGACCTTGGTTCAGGCAGCAGTGTGAAGTATCCTTACACACATACACACTTGAAACTCAATCTTACACACTCACAAAAGCCAGCTTCTTTTGGCAGGTCTCTCTAAAGGTTGCCCTCCATCTGGAGGCCCATTAAACTTGAAGGCTGTGATACACTGACTGCCCAATTCACTCACACAGATCCAGATCCATATGGTTGTTAGTGCTCTCGGGACCAACACTTCCTCTGACCCTCGATGGCCACTGTAGGGGGCGCAGAGGTAAACTAGTGCCAGCTTTTTCATGTTAAATTAAAAATCAAGATCTTTTGGAACAAGGTGAATTACAAATAGCAGATGGTAATTGCTACAGTTCTGCTTCTGTGTTTTCATATCTCTGAAATTTGTGGAACTGCAGATGAGCGTCTGAGTGAGAGTAAATGAGTGGGAGGTGATATCTTTCGTTCTCCTCCCATGCTGATCCACAGACTGGAAATTACACTGAGCATCTGTCCCCATAAGGGATCCTGACCACGGCCATAAACTGCACTGCTCCCATGAGCCTCAGTGTTTCAACTCGACTGAGTGAAATAGCCTCCATCACCTCATGCTACTACAGATCCGCTGATCAGCAATTACTAGAGGTTTAGCGATTACTGGGGAAATAAATGCATTTACATCTAGTTGCCTGACTCTGCGTACCTTATAGCAGTAGATCAATTTTCAGCACCGGATAAAATCTTTAAGTAAAATCAGAGTTGCCATAATAACAACATGTTAAGTCATAAGTTCATTATACTAGTTGAAGAAAAATCGAGCTGAAAAGCTCATACAATTGAGTAGAAAAGACAAATTATAGCGCTATATTATAAACAAAAATATATTATTTATTAATATTAACATATACCGCTGCCCAAAAAGAGTCAACTAATCATTAAATCCAAGGATTTACATATTTTTTCCACCTTGCACTGTGAATGTTTTTACAGTTTTTTCAATAAGTGAGCATTTGCACATTGTTAAAGGCATAGTTCATCCAAAAATTAAACTACTCACCCTACTCATGCCGTTCCAAACCCGTAAGGTCTTCGTTCCTTTTTGAAACACAAATTAAGATATTAAGATATAATCTGAGAGCTTTTGGACTTTTGCATAGACAGCAACACAACTGACATGTTCAAAGGCCAGAAAGGTAGTAAAGACATCAATAAAATAGTCCATGTAACATCAGTGGTTCAATGTTATTAAACTACGAAAATACTTTTTGTGCACAAAGAGAACAAAAATAATAACTTTATCCAACAATTTCTTGCAGTTTCATAACATTACGGTTGAATCACTGATGTCACATGGACTATTTTAACAATGTCCTTACTACCTTTCTGGGCCTTGAACGTAGTAGTTGCGTTGCATTGCTTTTTGTGTAGGGTCAGAAAGCTCTCGGATTTTATCAAAAATATCTTCATTGTGTTCCAAAGATGAACAAAGGCCTTACGGGTTTGGAACGACATGAGTGATTAATGGGTGAGGGTGAGTAATTAATGACAGAATTTTTGGGTGAACTATCTCTTTAATTCCTAGGGTTCACATACTTTTCCCACAATAACTGTGTATTAATAAGCACCCACCCACTCATAGGTATTTGCAGTCTTGTTTTCCACAGCAGTGCAGAAAATAAGGCTTGGTTTCTTAAAAGTTACCTAATATCATTGAGTGTTTACATTACCCTATTACATCGCAATGACATCACATATTACATCACATTGGATAAACAGCAGCTAATCACAGAGAATTTGCCAGTTTTATCCACCATCCAAAACTTGATCTTGCTGACGGAACACAAACACTCAACCAAGCCCTTCGAGACTCAGAGTAAGAGAGAGAGGGAAAGAGTGCAGGAGTATGGGTCTTTGTAATGTGGCTAACAAAGAAAGAAGAATACATTTCCATGGTGAGCCCGTTGAGGGGCGAACACTCACACTAAACTCATAAATCTCACAGACGACCACCAGGGCTAACGGGGCTGTGCTGCCAAGAATACTGTCAAAAATTGTCAGGGGGCGTGAAATTGCAGCGTAGGCGTGTGTTTGTGTTTATTCATGTCTGCTTCTTGTTGTGACTTCAAGAGTAACCCTGCAACATTTTCTTTGATTTCTTCCCGCAAAACATAAAAGCTCGGAAATTTAAATTGCCGAACAACAGAAACATCTGAGGCAACGCTTCCTTGACACACTTTTCGCTCCAGCTTGGGAATTCACTCCACAGAGAGTAGATCCAGATTTCCCTTTCCTTTCAACCTTCCCTAGTACCTTCATCCTTCCTGGAGACATTGCATTATTCCTTTCTCTCCCCACTCAAAGTCGAGAGTTGAACTCTGCTGCTAAAATAACAAAGGGACCAACATGTGACATATAAAAAGTCATCTCATGTCAAGCAAAAAGCAAACCGTAACCCGCCAGACACATACACACAATCTCTAGGGAGTAAAAGAGGTAACACGCCGCTCACAAAAAGCTGCCAGCCACTCTTTACTCTAAAGAGCAAGTGCTTGTACAAAACTCACAATCACAGGCAATACAGCACCGCTATCAGCAAGAGGCTATCTGAACAAGTCACTCTAAACACAAGCCCACTGAAGCAGTAGGGATCAAACTTCTATCACCTCAGTCCAGTCGCCGACAGGGATAATCTCCCAGATTGGCTTCCACACAGACAAAAGGCACAGTTTACCATCTAATTAGGGACTAAAGCCATTTTGTACAACAGCTTAATGAGGCGGCGATCAGAGCAACGTGAAAATATTATTTTGCAAGCTTAGTGCTCAGGAGGGAGCGAGGACTCTGACCTCCAATGCAGCACTGGAAAATGGGTAATCCTACAGCTCGGAGAGGAGTGGAGGCAGAAGTTGAGCCGGTCCTAGACTAGCATCAACTCTAAACGCTACAGTTCTAAGAATCCATTATAGAACATTCTACTTCTAACATTCTGCTTCTGAGAATCCATTACAGAGCTCCAGTGGCTGCCAACTACAGTGGCAAGGGTTTGGAAAAACAGTGGTACTAATCAGTGTTTTGTTGCAACTTGTTCTGAAATTGGCACCTTATCCAGGCTTGATTTCTTTTTGCAACTCCACAAATTCCCAAATCCCAAATTCTCCTCCTCCAACCTGTGAGCATCTTGTACAACATCTGTACCCACGTGAACAAGAATATGAGTAGAGCTGTAAAGGGTGTGTGCAGAAAACTTCCTTTGATCCCTGACAAATGCTTCCAGGTAAGTCCCCAATGCAATTGGGAATTCATCACACTAAACAACGAAGAGTTCCCCTAAAGAACTCTTCACACAAGACTGTACAGATCCAAACATAGAGCAACTACTAGAACTAAGGTTTGGAGTCGATAGCTTATTGGGCACACTTCAACCAGAGTTCGAATCTCGGCTTGTGGTCCTTTCCATTCCCACACCTCTTGCTCTCTCCTGCCTCATATCACCTCTCTGACTTGCATTCGAAAAAGGGTTTCCCCATCTACTACTTGGAGGAGTAGTGTCCTGTCTCTTGAAACAACTTGTTCTACTTGCATTATTCTATTTGTAGGTTGCTTTGGATAAACAAGTGTAAAAAAAATGCATCCATTTATCTAACAGAGTTGCCTATAAAATATAAAGAAGATATCTCTAGAGAATCCATGGACATCCCATACATCAACTTCAGAAGGATCTCGGGACTCGACTCACCTGTGCGATCTCATATAGCAGCTTGTAGTGCTCCTCTCTCTTCTGCAGCGTGCACAGGTTACAGCCCATCTCGCCGTCGCGGGTCCCCCAACAGATCTCTGGCAGTAGTGCACGCACACAGGCACACCGGGGATTTCCCTCAAACGTTGAGTAGCGTCTCTCATCAGTGGGTACCTCTCACCCCCTCTTCTTTGTGTAAAAATCACGCACTGACCGGCCTTGCAGGATTCCTTGAGAATGACTGTCTGTGTGCGTGCATCGTACCCCCTCGTTCTCCCCGTGTCTCTCTCATCCACACTAGCTAGCAGTCATCCACGCACGCTGTACTAAACCCTTCTTCATAGAGACACACCCCCCTCTCTCACTCGCCCATCTCTCTCTATCTCTCTCTCTCAGTTCCTCCCTCTAAAGCTCAGTGCACATGACTACACCTACTCTAGCTCATGAATAATAATGACTGTCTGTTGGTTATTCATAAAAGATGATGCGTAGAAAGTGCTGTGACTGTGTTAACTGGGTATTTATCTCAAGGCATTAAATAAGGTGGTAACGACCACCAACTGAATAACTAAAAATATGTCGCTCATGTTGAGATACATCAGTCAAATAATAAATACATTTATGTTATGTTGTTCATTTCACAGTCATTATTGATGCTGTATTTCATGAATACGAATAAGCCTTGTGAAAGCAGAATAGATGGTTTGTTATTAATATTTTCAGTGTGAATAAATGTTATCAAAAGGGTTTTCAACCATTTTGTGAACACTGTATCCAATTCAGACATGATGCAATACACCAATAAGAGAGAAAAGTCTTTTATGTAACTAGTTTTTATCCTAACCAGCCGCAACAGGACATTTTGTCAGCGCCAATTTCTATGCCTGCTGTGTGGGTCAGCGTCCCCCACTGTGAAATCTCTTTTATTCAAAACCTTATCACTTATTACCCTACATTAAACATCAAATATCATTTGATTCGCTGTGAACATATCCGCCTGTGATGCAGGGTTTTGCTGTCTTTTCTCTGTCTGCAACCTCCGGTTGCAATTGCCTCCCTAGTGGTTGTTGTAATGAACTCTGAACTGCCAATGTTGGTTTGCATCTCCAGTAAAATAACAAGAGCTTTTGTTCTTAGCTTACTATAACCATCCATTTTAAAGAAGTAGGAGGACTTAAAATCATCCAAAGCTCAAATTGGATTCGAAAATCCTATATCCAACAATAGTTTGTCATAAGCATTGAAAAGATATCTAGACAAATTGCAAACTTCACCACCCACATCTTTACAATGGCACTGACATTAAAGGATTAGTTTACTCCTGAATTAAAATTTACTTGACCCCAATTCATCCAAGATGTTCATGCCTTTCTTCAGTCAAAAAGAAATGAAAATGAAGGTTTTTGAGGAAAGCGTTCCAGGACTTTTCTCCATATAGTGGACTTCAATAGGGATCGGTGAGCTGAAGGTCCAAATTGGAGTTTCAATGTCACTTCGATGGGCTCTATGCAATCCTAGCCAAGGGTCAAAGGTCTTGTCCAGCAAAACGATCTGCCATTTTCTAAAAAAAATAAAATTATAAACTTTTTAATCACAAATGCTCTTCTTGCACTAGCTCTGTGATGTGCGTCACATTGGAAAGTTCACGCCTGGTTAGTTCTTCTGTGTACTTTGGTTTGGCGAATTTTCTACAACTGTCTGACATCATTGTCTTACCTTTTTTTTGTAAAGGGCATTTGACTTTCTTTGAACGTTCGCTTTGTAAACACTAGGTTGGTACTTTCTACCTACGTCACGCGTGACCTTTCCAACATGGCTACATAATGCACGTCGAGCTAGTGCAAGATGAGCATTTGTGGTTAAAAAGTATATAAATTTTTTTTTTTTTAGAAAATGACAGATTGTTTCGCTAGATAAGACCCTTGTTTCTCTGCTGGGATCGTGTAGAGCCCTTTGAAGCTGTACTGAAACTGCAGATTGAATCTTCAACCTGCTGATCCTCATTGAAGTCCACTTTATGGAGAAAATCCTGGAATGTTGTTTTCCTCAAAAACCTTAATTTCTTTTCGAGTGAATAATTTGCCACATGTTCTGTACAGAGGGAGGAAATTTAATAATCAACCACCGAAAAACCCATAACGGTTGACGACTATTTTGAATATTGTAGGGAAACGTGTGCAACTCATACTTTATGCTGGCTACAGCCTGCTGTATTTACCCACACGTCAGTGGTTGATAAATTAGATTTACGTTGGCGGCTTATTGAAAGACAATGGTCCAGTAAATATGCAAAAGAAACGGGAAGAGACACCAACCACTATTGATTGTCCTCAAATTGGTTTCCAGACTCACAGTGAGAGTAAAAGAGAGAGACGTGTGGTGATAACACTATGCCGTAGAGGCAGTTGTCCACTGGCTGCGAGACAGCTCTCTTGGGAAGCAATAATCCGATTTGTGGAGCTTTAATTTCACTCAGCAGGTTTGGAAAGGATCTGAGCCAAATTTGCCTCAACAGGAACTTCTCTCTCCCAAACACAGCTCTCTACAGTCCTCCGCAACATGTGCCTGGAGATACTGAACACTGGAAGGCACTTACTGACTCCATTTCTCGCTTCTATTCATCTCTAAATAGCTTAGAGATGCTTGTTCAAGACATTAAAGGGTTAGTTCACTAAAAAATGAGAAAATCTAGTCATTAATTACTCACCCTCATCTCGTTTCAAACCTGTAAGGACTTTGTTTATCTTCAGAAAACACAAATTAAGATATTTTAGATTAAATCCAAAAGCTTTCTGATCTTGCATAGACAGCAATGCAACTGAAACATTTTATGCCCCAGTAAGGTAGTAAGGTACTCTTGTGAACGCATGTCAAAGACTGACACGGAAGAGAGGAAATTGTTGAATAAAGTCATTATTTTTGTTTTCTTTCTGCACAAATAGTATTTTTGTAGCTTTATTGAACCACTGATATCACATGAACTATTTTAACAATGTCCTTACTGCCTTTTTAGGCCTGGGAATGTTTCAGTTGCATTGCTGTTAATCAATACTTAACAGAACCATTAAGTATCAAAGGGATCCTTCCATTTAATCTCATTCCATTTCATTCAATGCCATTCCATTCTATTCTATCCTCTTCCATTCTACTTCAAAGTTCTAATCCATATTCACTAAGAAGGAAAAGGTCATCTGCAGGGATCAGAAGGCGCTGTAGCAGATAACATCAGCTGCTGACATCACGGGTCACTGAAGACGACCCCTAAAGGTGACATCACCAGTAATAAAAGTGGCTAGTGATGCTACAAAAAGGTGACCTCAAGTGTTCATTGGGCATCCCGGAGCCCTGAAACTGCTTAATAGCATGTCTGAGTTAGCAAATGCAGCTAAAGCAATGCCTGTCAATTGGTTAAAATTAGCATTCATACTTTTACTCTCGTTTCATCTGCGTTTAAAACAGAAGGGGCACGTGATCTTTCATGTACCGTTCAGGCACCTTGAGAATTGCACCCTAGCAAGGGCGGGGGAAGATGTGAAATGCCCTTCAGTGCCATTCACACAGTTCAGATGAGTCATCAGTTTTGAGATACAAAATCCAGCAGACATCACCATCTGGGCCTCTTGATTCCTTATGCATGATACAACTTGTTCTTAAAAGTCCCATATGTTAATAAATGAAGTTAATTACGGCTTAAAGCCATTAATCATGTCACAAGTATCTCCTGGATGCTCTTTACCTATTGTTAGGGAAACTTATGAAGACAATAATGCATTACATAATTGATATATATTATTTAAGGGCTATTTGAGACACTCACATGTTGATGTATGTGAACAACTTTAGATGACTGTTCACACCATACACCAAAACAGACCAAACTGATGCGCAGGTGGTGTTTGAATGGAGATATCAGAATGACTGAGGGCTAATGTGCCGTGTATCTCAATGCCCAAAAAACATCAATTATTTAAAGCTATGAATCATTAATCAGAGCAAAAACACCAGTATTGCTGTTGTTGGAGCCCAGGTTGAAGGGTAGAGACGTGAAAACACTCCTAATGGAGACACTTCAGAGAAAGACAATGTTCAAAATGTATGAATACTTCAGGCAGAGTTTTGGATGAATAAAATGATAAAAAATGATAGCTGGCCCGTCCCAGAGAAATGATAAAAAATGATAAAAACAGAACGCAAGATAACCATGCAATATACACTTATGAAATATTAATACAATGGGCTGCAAAAGTCTCACACTACTACACTGTCAAGACGGGATTCAAAATATAATTTAAACAATGGAATCAAAGAAAGTTTGGGGGTTTTACATATGCATTGTATAAAAAATAAAAAAAAAAGTAAAAATGTAACATAAAAATGTAACCTCAGCAGTAACTATTTGCTCTAGATTAACGAGACTCGTTAGATTTACCCGAAACGAATTATATCTCATGTTTAACCACTATAGAAACATCAGAGCGAGTGGCAAATTACAGAAGATCTGGCCGAGGTAAGGCTGCTCTCGGCAGGTTCATGAACGCTGACGCCCTGGAGCTCACATCTCCTAAAAAAACTCTTAAAACTACATTCCGTGACACAAAAAGTGATACAAACCGTAAAATGGTTGGAGTGCTGGTATCACTAGAATATTGCACTCCTCTCAGCCAATCATATTCGAGGATCAGTAAGTACTGTCATATATATGAGCAATATCACACAAGTAGACATGAGATATAGCTGTATATCGGCATGGCTGTGATTCGGCTGTAGGCATGAGGCCACAGCGTGCCAATATACAGCCATATCTCACGTCTACGAGTTTGATATAGCATTTATACAATGAGTGTCTAAGTACATAAGAAACAACAATGGAGTTTCTTTAAAAACCTTTTTTTTGTGCAGAACTACTTCCTTCCACCACGGATTCAAATCTCAGTTTGACAGTTGAACAGCTGAGCCCAAGCCCTTGTTACTAATTTGAAAACGTCACTTTAGAACTAGTAACGAAGAAACGTTAAGTTGTTTCATTAAAAGCTTGTATTGTATTGTATTATTGTATTAAAAGCTCGCTGTATTATGTGAAGTAGAGTATTATGAGAGAGAGATGGACTGGGCGAGTCTGATTATCTGCTTCTGATGCAGCATTCATTCTTCAGATCAATCTCATTTTCACAATAAAACCTTAGTTTGAATGTCAAACTTTCTGATGACAGCGCTACTCACTGAATTTGTTAGTTGCGTCAATGTAACGAGGACGCTGAGGCAGAGGTAGAATCCAAAAGCGGTCGTTTATTACAGGAATCAGAATACACAAAAGCAGGCAGAGGGTCAATACCGGAAGGCAGTCCAATAGCAAACACAACATGAAATGTAATCCAAGCAGCAGAGAGTATAAACAGGTAGTGGGTCAAATACCGAGCAGACAGTCCAATCAGGCAAACTTGACAACAGGGGTGATCCAGAGAGCGATAGTCAAAAGGCAGATAATGGTCAAACCTTGAAATCAGTCCAAACAGGCAAATAAATCCAAACAGGGGTAATCCAAAAACACAATATCCAGGAACAAAGCAAGACGGCAACAGGTAATCCAACAGAGTAATAGTAAACGCTCGGTAAGGCAGGTGAAACTGGCAATACTTCGCAAATGTGTGAGCACATGGTGAGTCCTTAAATACTGCCAAACAGGAAGTAGCAGTAGAAGCAGCAGAGGGAGCATGCAGGCAGTCCTGGGGTGAGGGCTCCCTCTGCTGGCTTGGCGTTACAGTCAAGCTGTTGTTGAAAGCAAAACTAACTTCCCGTTATAACAGCGTTTCTTTTTCAATATAAAATTCTTTAATGCTGACTCATAAAAACAGTCTTGTCGCCATCTAATGGCAGAACAATGTAACTAAAATCACCATCACGAATACACGCACCGATGAAATGGCCGAGGTAAGGCTGCTCTTGGTGGGTTCATGAGCACTGAACGTCCACTTATGCCCTAGCTTAAGCTCACATCTCCAAAAACGTCACAGCAAATTTTCAAATAGACGTATTTGAAGTCTAAACAAGGTACATTCTGGCCTAAAAAAATCTTAAAGCTACATTCGGTGAACATAAACAGCATTATTTATAAAATTACAGTGTATTTGGGTGTCCACCATGACACTGCAAACGGAGTGATACAAATGGTGAAATGGTTCGAGTGCTGTTATCACTAGAATATCACACTCCTCTTAGCCAATCAGATTTGAGGATTGGAAAGAACTGTCGGTTCTTGTTGGTGTCTGATTTAAATTCAGTTAAAGACTGCACTGATTGATGCAAAGCCCAAAAGTCATGCATGTGATTAGATTCTCCCTTGCTATAGCGAACTCTGAGGTCAAGTCAATTTTCTACCTCACAATAAAAAAGAGGGTCAATTCACTAAAAATGGTTATTAATTCAGTTTATACAAAAGGCATAGATAACTACTTGTGGTGCGTTGAGCTTTTGGACAGAGGTTTGTGAATTTTAAATTACAAGGTCAACCTTACTCTTGCAATCCATCTATGCTTGGACCAACTGAGATACGTGGAAACCTCTAGCTAGCCAACCCTAACTTCAGATGTGTCCTATGGACCCCCATAGGTGCAAACGGACCCCGGGCCCCGTTTTATGTCAGCGGCATCACACAGCTGAGTCTCACTTTACACTGTGGTTAGAATGACCTCCATAGACCGTCCCACCCACACACACATTCAGACATAAGCTACTCTCACAGACCGCCCCAGTAGTGGCCCTAGGGCACGATAACCTACCAACACAAACACACACACGCTGCTGGAGCCCTATTCCATCTCTGATGTTTTAACTCAATAGACCACTTCTCATAAAACGCATTATGGGGCTTCCCTGGTGCCCCCTCCGGCTTCTACTCTCAGGTGGTCGAATTGGAAACAGCACTGGAGGGCCCCTTTACAGCCAAACAGCATCTGCGCCAAACGTGAGATGCCTTCCATTAAGAACTGAAATAAACTGTGCGCCATGGCCGAGATAGCTACGGTTTCATTTCAACAGCAGGCCTACGGTAAACTAATGCCTTGCTGTGTCTGTCTCTATCCTTCTCTTTCCAGCGTCTCTTTAAACTCATCTCTGTCCCCCTCTCCTGATTAGCTGATCGTCCGGTTGGTGTCAGGTTGCCTGTGGCCAGCTGTCTGCTGTTGATTCACATTTGCCCTACATTTATTGTCTTAAATGAATGACTTCACACTTCGTCAGAGTGCCTTAGTGAATCTCTTCAAAAACATGTTCAAGTCATATTTTACAATAAAAGGATAACATAACATAACACAATTATTTTATTATAACAATTAGTTTTTACGTTATATTTTTGTAGTATTATTTACAATTATATTATATTATATTATAATTTATTTACATTACAGCAATGTTACTTATTTTACATTTAATACTATATTATTTAATACTTTAATATTTATTTAACATTTAATATTAATCATTAAAATGTAAAATTAAAAAATTATGATTGCTAGTATTTTTAATACTATTTAATATTAATAATAACAATAATACTAATAATATAACAAAATGGAACCATAACAACACTGTATTTATAATATTATATTATATTTTAGTAGTTTTATTTGCAATACAATTATATTATATTACATTATTATACTGTAGTATTATTTATAACACAACATTACTTTTTTAGCATTTAACATTATTTAATACTTAAATATTTAACATTTAATATTAAACATTAAAACATAAAATTATTACAATATTTTTATTTTTAACACTATTTAATAAAAATATACAATATTATATAATAATAATAATATAACAAAATGTAAGAACATTACATTTATAATATCATATTATATTTTAGTAGTATTATCTACAATAAAATCAGTACAAATATATTATATTAATTATATTATATTATATACAACAATATTACTTATTTAACATTTAATAGTAAAAAAGTAAAATTATTAAATTATTATTGTTATTATTTTAATACTATTTAATATTAATAATACTATTAACAATAATATTAATTATATATCTATATTATTTTAGTAGTATTCATTCCAGTACAATTATTACAAATATATTACATTATATCACATTATTTAATATTGAAATTATTATTAATAATAATAATAATAATAATCATTATTATTGTTATTATTACACATGTAAAACAAACAAAATTAGGCCTATTTTTAACTTTTTATTCTAAATTACAAGTATTGAGTATATTCTCAATTATTGTACGTCTTATTATTGTAACTCACATTAATATTTTACTTGTAAATTTGTTTTTCACATTTCTTTATATTTTGAGAAATAAACTGGGATTTTTTGTTTATTTATTATATCATTAATAGTAGAAATGTATATAAAATTGCAACTAATAATATTAAAAATTCATATTAAGGATAGTGTTTGTCTATAGTAATTCTAAGTTGTTTTATTGTAAGTACCTTAATTATTTATGTAATATAAAATCACACAAGTCTATGGTATATCTTCATATATCTAGTTAAGCAAACATATGTCTGCACCAGCTGTTCCTCCATAATGCAAAAGCTTAATTTGATTACTGTTGTGCATGATAGATCAAATGATGGACTGAATCTACCTCTGAAGTAAACAAACATGACACTGTTTCTCTTTCGTCCTCACCTTCCTCTTTCTTCTTCCTAGGCCTGTGTGTTCAGCACAGTGAATCTGATCTTTATCAGAGGTGCGGTTAAAAGCCAACACACTCTGCATTTAAGCAGCCTAATCTAAGCCTACCCAACAGAGAGAGCTGGAGGCTCGGGGTCAGATTTGTCACACTCCAGCAGGCCCCTCTCCGGGTTTAAAGGAGATATTCAGATATTCGCATGAACTTCCGTCTGGTTAGGTGCTTCCAGCTGGTCGCGATCTCCTCTTCTTCCTCGGTGGCCAAGCGGCGCTTCACGTCTGTTCCTGCGATAAGACACCACTTCCATTGTCTCTTCCTTCCTCCCCGGACACTCTTTTATCCACAACTCAGCCATATAAGCTCAAACACATAAGCTTCCACTAAAAGCTCAACTTTATCACATTGAGGATTTACATACAAAAGAGGCCTTTATGTTGAAGTTAACCAGAAGGCGACAATATGCACAGTCAGCAGGGGCTTGAAGTGGCGTGTGGCGTCTCTCCTGAGAGAAAGTAAAACAGCAGGAGGTGCATTAAGCTGGATGTGGTGGGCTCCAGAAGCTGTAGTGCTCACTAAATTCACTTGAAACTCTTTCTCTGGGACGGGCCAGCTAGCAGGGGTCCAATCAATACTCGTCCGGATAGGGATGTGAACAATGCCTTTGGATCCTGTGGATCTGGCTAAAACAGATCTATAGGACGAGTCCAAACAAATCCAAACACACAGCTCTATACTGCCCGGCGGCCCATTGCTGCAGTAAACAGGCCAATAAAACTTTTACTAGCCTTGTTCCCCAGGGCGATGTAGCATCTAAAAGATACAATGACCTATCTGACACATTTGTGATCCAATTTTACCGACATCATGGAGCACAGTAATGGTTGAGGAGCGTGTAACATGGTTGTGGTGAGCACTCCTCTATATAATACGGTCAATACAAAGCTGGTTTTGAGCCTTCACACAACCATTTGGTTGTACACTTTTTACCTCATTAATCTAATAAAATATGTTGAAGTGCATCACATTGGCACCTAAGCTTCCTATTGAAGAGGTTATTCAGGAATAAAATAACTACTGTGAAAAAAAAAAAAATCTCCATGCTCAAAAATTTTAGAACACAAAAAATAATATATATATAGCAAAAAACTTGTATGCACCATGTAGTTTATGTAATAAAATATATTGCTGCTAGACCTTTTGCATTTGTATTTAATTAAAGGGATAGTTTTTTTAAACTATTTTAATGATGTCCTTACTACCTTTCTGGGCCTTGAACGTGGTAGTTGTGTTCCAAAGATAAACAGGGTTTGGAACGACATGAGGGTGAGTAAAAATGACAGAATTTTCATTTTTGGGTCTCTTTAAGTGTCCAACCACAAACAATCTTTGTTTGCATTGATTTTTTTTTGTCTCTACACACCTAAAGAAACTTAATTTTTACTCTGCTGGAGCGCAAAAATCTCTTCTAGTACATATAAACACAAAAATAGAAATGATTTATCTACATGCATATATGTCATTATTTCAAACTTATTTAAAACTTATTATTTATAATAAATATACATAGAATTGTATTAAATATACATAAAATTGTATATATTTCATATAATTATATAAGTACTGTAAATCGATTTCATAAAAATTGCACATTTTTTCTTAAATTAATCACGATTAAACCCACCTAACATTAAGGGGGTTTTTTTATTTTATTTTTTGGCTTTTTTGTTACTTTATTATTCAGATAGGACAGTGGAGAGACGACAGGAAAGTATTAGGTAGAGAAAGGGGAGCGGGAGCGGGACCTCAAGATGGGAATCGAACTCGGGTCGCCGTGAGCGCAGTTGCGCTATATACGTTGACGCACTAACCACAAGGCTATCGGCGCCAACAACATTAAGGTTATTAAATATACTTTTATATTGCAATAAATTCACATTCAATCTTCAAATTAATGTAAAAACAACATAAACAGTATATTTTTAATATCAGAGTGTCTATTTTCACTAAGTGCAAATAGCCCGACTTGTTGGCAGAGGCTACTTACACTAACTCCGCCCACCAACATTTAGGTTATTAAATATACTTTTATATTGCAATAAATTCACATTCAATCTTCAAATTAATGTAAAAACAACATAAACACAGTATATTTTTAATATCAGAGTGTCTATTTTCACTAAGTGCAAATAGCCCGACTTGTTGGCAGAGGCTACTTACACTAACTCTGCCCACCAACATTTAGGTTATTAAATATACTTTTATATTGCAATAACTTGATATTCAAACTTCAAATTAATGGTAAAACAACATAAAGACAGTATATTTTTAATATTAGTGTGTCTATTTGCACTAAGTGCAAACAGCCCGCCTTGTTGCCAGAGGCTACTTACACTAACTCCGCCCACCAACATGTGATTGGGCTAGTCAACACTTCAAAAGATGCTAGCATCTTATTGACTCGATTGACCCGAGTTCGAATCCCCTTTTGACAAACTTTTTTTTCCCTTTTCAAATCTCATATCATAACCGAAAGGCATTTATTTTCAATAAACATTAAGGAAATAATCGAAAAGTTGAATAAAGTATCGGTTAGGGTTAGGGTAGATATAGGGAGGTCTTTATTGACCCAATAAGACAGCATCCATTTAATAATTTGAATTAAAACTATAATTTACACTCAATACATTATTATTGCATACCGTTTTATAATGTACTACAATACTAAGGTACAGATAATAGCCTCTATTTTTAATAAGTATTATAAAAAGCAGAAAATCCTGCTATTTTAACAGTGTAAATAGAATCTATAGCTGTTTGCACTTAGTGTTAAATACATCTATTTTTAATAAAATATGCTATTTGCAATTTTGGCACAATTTGAATTTGAAAGCAAATTACATTATACTATGAATATATTAATAATAGGATGCATTTCTAGATATGCTTCATCTCTTTATCTATAATATATCTATACGTATAAGTAACTGGCCACACGGCTGTGACATTGAATGAAGCTTGACCTGAGGTCAGGAAGCTGTTTGAGCTCATGGCCCTCTTCAATATGCTAATAGTATGGCGTGGTACACTATCAGCTTACAGGCCCATCCACAGCCTCACTGAATGCACACATACACACACACACACACACATACACACACTTAACCTCAGGGAGAGCACACAAAATCATTCAATAAACCCAGACACTTCTGCAGAGAAAGACCCTATTGAAATGTTTTTATGCTGCAAACAATGGCAGCTAAAGGAAAGAGCCGAGCAGCAGAAGCGAATGTGGCCCTGGGGAATTATTTCTCATTTACAGATAACCACATAAAAGCGGCAGACTCAAAATCTGAGGTTAACAAAAAAAAATCATAGTAAAAATGCAGGATTTGACAAAGGAGTGCTCAATATTTGAAAGCTACGGAAATATGCTAATGCATTCTGGGAATCGCTTAACATTAAAAATTACAACCTCCTTCAGCGGATATTAAATATTACAACTCAATATATTTTGAGAATCAGCCATGTCTTCTCTAATAATCATGCACTTTACAACAGAGTTTCACGGATGCTAAGTCTCCACACATTTTATTGGCGAAGGCAACAAATGCACCATAAAACAAAACAACTTTATTACCAGTCTGAGAGCCTTCAACCCAAACGAATGTGAAGTTTCGCTAAGAACGCTGTAAAATAAACAGCAGCGGCAATCTTTAAAGAACGCCTCATAAGCAGTGGCCTAACTCCGAGGCTGAACATCGTAGGGCCGTGCGATGGAAATCCACTTGATGGAGTGCCGGCTGTTATGATTTTTCTTTCTCTCTCCCTCTTCAAAATTGTTCCCCCATCCTTGTTGCGGTTGTCATAGCAACTCTGCTGTATGACGGAGTTGGTGACAGAGAGGTGGAGAGGTGAGATTTATCTCAGAAATGGGCTGCGGAGCCGCAACGGTGCTCCTCGCGTTCCTCGCACGAAGCATGAATGCGTTTATTTAAAACAGGCCTGACAGATGACATATGCCTATATGGCCACGTCTTCGCGCGGCATGGATGGACGGAGCGCTTGATGAACAGAGAAGCTTTTATCCCTCTGAAAGAGCGTATAGAGGTTGACTGATCCAGAGACAGCAGAATAAAGGCTGTAAGTGACAGTTGTTTTATCTCCGAGGTGCCGATTGCTCCTCGCTTTATTGTCTTTGAGACAGATTTCATTGTGCACGTGCCATCAGCAACAGTCCACTTAATAACTGTGCTGCGCATCTGCACTTGTTGTTATTGTGCATCTAATACATCACAGACACAGAGGAATAGTTCACCAACAAAAAAATTATCATGATCCAATACTAATGAAACCCGATAACGTTTGAAACCCACTGTATTTTATTTATATTTAGGTTAATTTAAATAAGAACTATACTTTTACTATTACTTTATACATTTAAAACACATAAATAACTTTTTTTTTAATAATATAACATTTCAATTATACTTATATATTATATTATTAGCCGAACAATTTGAATTAGAACCATACTTTCTCAATGATACTTCAAGAAATAATAATTACAGTGTATTATACTTTCAAAAACAGTTATAATTAATTATTATCTTAATCTGAATGAGAACCCTACTTTCTCTTAGATTAGTTTGTAGTGTAACATAAATAAAATTAATTAACAAATAAACACAATGTATATTTGTAAAATTCTGTTATATTGTTAAAAAATTTGAATGAGAAGCTTTCTCAAACATTATTTTTTTTATTTTTATTGTTAATTAATTGTTTTATTTTATTGCAAATAAATAAATAAACTGTATATTATACATTTGAAAACAATTGTAATTACATTACCTTAATTTGAATAATAAATAAACACAATTTAAAAGTTATATTATCAAAAAGCTATTATATTTTTATCCTTAATTTTATAAATTTAATAGTATATTAATTTTTTATTTTATTAAAAATAAATAAATGAATGAACAAATAAATAAATAAATAAATAAATAAACTGTATATTATACTTTTAAAAACAATTATAATTACATTATTATCTTAATTTGAATGTGAACCATACTTGCTCATATATCAGTTTAGAATGTAACATAAATAAATAAAATTAATGAATAAACACAATTTAAATGGTATATTATTAAAAATCTGTTATGTTGTTAGCCTAAAAATTTTGAATGAGCTTAATTTAAGAAAATTTACTGTAAATTAATTTTTAATTTTATTAAATAAAATAAAAAAATAAACTGTTTGTTATACTTTTAACAAACAATAATTACATTATTATCCTGATTTAAATGAAAACCCTACTTTCTCAGATTAGTTTATAATATAGTAACATAAATAATAAAATTAATAAATAAGCACAATTTAGATGTTATATTATCAAAAAGCTGTTATATTGTTAGCCTAGAATTTGTTGAATAAGACGCTCTCGAACTTAATTTGATAGATTTTATTGTAAATTAATTTATTTTATTGCAAATAAATAAATAATAAAATTGTATATTATACTTTAAAATAATTATAATTATTATTAATTATTCTTATTCCATATTTGAATAAGATATAATAATAAATAATAATAATAATAATAATAATATAATTATATTATTATTATTAAATATAATTTATTATTATTATTATTATTAAAAATTATAGTTATATTATTAGCATAATTTGAGTGATAACGTCAACTTCTCAAATGTCACAATTTTAGAATAGAATAGAATAGAATAGAATAGAATAGAATAGAATAGAATAGAAACATTTTCCAAAGCATAACTAAAGCTGATAAAGCCACTGGGCTAAAGCAAATCCCACAAGCTGAAGCATGTAATTCTTGCTTCATCTGTCCACTGTGCCCCAGATTTCCTGTTCACTTCAATGACTGGGACGATTCAAGCACAGCGCTGCTGTATAACCTGACCAAAGCACCAGAGAAAATCATAATGAGACTTATAATTGGGTAACAAAAGAAACCTTCAGTTAAAAACCTCAGGGAAAGTTATGAAAAAGAAGTGGATATTGCAATTGCATAGGCAGTCAGTGCTTCTAAATCCCTTTAGAACAGCCATGAACCATCAGAGGGGTTTTACAGGGTATTACACATCACAATATCTATATCATTAAGTTATGAAATGACCCCAAATGGCAGCTATCCCTCTGAATGAAGACTGGTAAGCTTTGTAGCCAAGAATTGCCTAATTAGACAGACCTCTGATGCTCTTTGTAGCACTTCCATGCAGCTGTGACCTCTAACATGACCTTGATTTTAATAACACATAGAAAGTGTAAGAAAAGCTTGCATAATAGCTTAAATAACACTTTTATTTCTTCCACTATTAGCAGCCTCTGAATCACTTATGGCCCATGGAGTTCGTGTTTAACCATGCACAAACCAGCTATCCGTTCGCTGTATTCAAGGCTCTTACTGTAAAGACCTTCAGAAGAGTTACAGATGGCAAGCAATCACCTAGGTGGACAATGAGGCATGCAAGCTCACAAAAGCTGTCACTGTAAGAGCAGGTCGACTTTGTGTTATCACACGGCTCAGTGCGGACACATATCGCAGTGCTGTACTTCAACACAGTTTTGATCTATAGAACTGGGCTCACTCATGCACATTGTACTGAAAGCCATTCAGCAACCGAGAAAGTAAAAGCAGCGGGCGGCTTTGTGGTGTTTGGACTTTACATTACCCCTTACCTTCAAATGCCTTTAGAGAATATCAATCCGATTTAGTTACACCCCTTACATTTGCCTAAATATCTCAGTAGGCATCTCTGCTATTTTTATTATAATTATTATTATTGCTTGTTCTTGGTTGTCATTTTAAAACTAATAATAATACATACTCTATAGTTTGATTTAGTAACAATAATAATAATAAAAATGTTCTTAGTTGTCCTTTCAAAACAATACAAATATTTTACAGTAGTATTATTTCTTATTCTATAGTTTAATAACAACAACAACAACAACAACAACAACAACAATAACAACAATTATTAGTATTATTATTTTATTATTATTATTATTACTTCTTGGTTGTCCTTTCAAAATAATAAATACACATTTTACAGTAGTAATACTTCGTATTCTATCGTTTTATTCAATATAATAATAATAATAATAATAATAATAATAATATTATTATTATTATTATTATATTCTAGCTTTATTTAGTAGTAGTAGTAGTAGTAGTAGTAGTAGCAGTAATAACAATATTAATAAATAATAATAAATATGTATTATTATTACTATTAGTTCTTGTTGTCGTTTCAAAATAATAAATACACATTTTACAGTAGTAATACTTCGTATTCTATAGTTTTATTTAGTAATAATAACATTAACCAATAAATATTTATAATATTATAACTTATTATTGATAATATTTATAATAAATAATTGTGCACTAATAACTAATAATAATAATAATAATAATAATAATATCAACAACAACAATAATTGGATGTCCTTTTAAAATAATAAAAATACATTTTACAGTAGTAATATTTCTTATTCTATAGTTTTATTTAGTAGTAGTTGTAGTAGTAGTAGTAAATAATAATAATAATTATATATTATTATTATATAGTTTTATTTAGTAGTAGTAGTAGTAGTAGTAGTAGTAATTTGGTTGTCCTTTTAAAATAAAATTCTACAGTAGTAATATTTCTTATATGATTTTATTTAATAATAATAATAATAATTATTATTATTATTATTATTATTATTATTGTATTGTTTTATTTAGTTATTATTATTATTAATCTTTAAATAAATTATTTTATTAATTACTTAACTATTGAATAGTTTTATATTTTACGAATGATGATGCCAGTGGCCCAAGTGCCCTGATTCTTGAAATGCTGCCACTTAGTCACCAACATATTTTCAGAAAGATAATAATAATTGACAATATAAATGAAGTACCATAAGGTTAATTTTACCCAGTCCAGTGCCTTATGAGAGCATTATCCCCCTTTCTGTTCTTCATGTCTAATTAAAACCTGATTTATAACAGAGCTGGAGACCTCACAGACCATAAGTTCCAGGGTCAGAGGCGGTCAGTGAGACGGCCATCAGCCAGGAAGTGACTACCTCACTGATCTGGGAATGACACATGTAATAGAACAAAGAATTGTGGGATCAGGTGCATCGGCCTGAACTGTACATGGGTTTTTTTGCACCTGCAGCCTGTAGCCCACCCCCTCAATTTGGTCCCAGGACAGCCATTTGCTCATTGGCCTGTTACGTCCAATAGCAGCTGCAGTAATTGGCTATTTCAGGGCCGTGAAGGTTGAGCTAGCAAGGGGAGAAAGGCCAAGCAAGCCAGCTGTCAGTAACACACTCAGCCCTCATTTATCAATTACCATCACCAACATGTGAGTGACATAATCGTGGTCTGGATATTTGTCAGCTGGAACGTTACCTTTTTTTTAAATTTTGAAATATGAATAAATAAAACAATAGGGACAATTTGGAACCAATATTCCTTCATTTCTGGCCTGGTTTTGCCTTTGCTTCTTGTCTGCTTGAGCAGTTTGTCCCAGCTTACTGCTTGAACACAGCGAAATCTGTTGTGCATGATAAAACATTCTTGATTTCCAAAAGGCACTGGGCTTTTAAATTTAATTTTTTAGCTTTGGTAATAATGCCTCCATTTTGTGTGCATCTCTATGTCTGGGTGTTGTAGTCATGCTGCTGGTCAAATGATCAAAAGGCAAAATTTTATGACAACTCCCATCAACTTCCAATACCTAATTACTAGGAGATGGAGGAAAAATACCATGTCAAAGAGTCCCCTAATTAAAATATTAGGAATTACAGTCTCCAGTGATGCCAAGCAGATATATACCTGCTTTAATATGGTGATTACGGCAGACGACAGAGCCCTGCTTTATTCTTTCTCTCATTAAAGACGATAATTGCCCCTCACATCAAATAAAAACCGACAGGGCAGTATCAGGGTGTAAGCATGTTTGATATTGTTACTTTTCTGGTGTAATTTTAACTGGACACATTTGTTAACAACATAGCAGCATCCATTACAGAAGGATGGGTAAATTACAGAGGTCCGAATTGCAGTGGCAGAATAAATTTCAATTACTGTCTCCATTATCTAAAATTGGATTTCTCTGAAACCCACAAACACACACGGACACGTGTATCCACCCATCTGAGCACATAAAAACCACAGATGAACAAAAAAAAAAAACCCAAATGGCTGAAAGGTCAGCCAGAAGCTCTGAATCATGACTTTGATGTGGTCAACAAAGTTGGTCGAAATCAAACGATTTGCATAAAGCATTAGCATCTAGCAATTCTTTGAAGATCAGCAAGAGTCCTTGCACTGCCGCCTGTGTTGTGTTTGATTGTGAAGACTGCTGGTTTCTCTGCAATTTAAGGTCTCATCCACTGATTATCTGCTGGAAAAGGACTGGATCTTGGATAAATCAATTGGGAAAAACACAGACTAGCTCCAAAACTGACAAAAAGTACACATCAATGGGTCCACAATTAAGATAACAGGACTGATTGTTTAAACAAAAAGCCCATTACACTGTTCTTGTAGACTGAAATAATTAATTAGAGGAATAATTCAATAATGGTTCTGTCATCATTCCAAACCTGATCTTATTCTGATCTGACAGTTCAGACGAACAGACGGATGGAAGGATTGATAGATACACGATGGATGGATGGATGGATGGATGGACGGACAGACAGACGGACACATAGTGGATGCATGGATGGACAGATACACAGTGGATGGATGGATGGATGGACGGACGGACAGACAGACAGACGGACACATAATGGATACATGGATGGACAGATACACATGGAATGGATGGATAGATTGATGGATGGATGGATGGATGGATTGGATGGATGGATGGATGGATGGATGGATGGGATGACGGACTGGGAACACGATGGATGAATGGATGAAACGGATGGCGATGGCTGGATTGATGATGGATGGGACCGGACGGGGAATTCAGGATGGATGAATGGATGGAAGGACGGATGGACAGATGGATGGATAGACGGACAGACACAATGGATGGATGAAGCGGATGAAGCGATGGATGGATTGATCATGGATGGATGGACTGGACGGACACCACGATGATGGATGGATGGATTCCACGATGGATGAATGAATGGATGGATGGTTGGACAGAAGGATACACAATGGATTGATGGATGGATGGACAGATGGAGCGGACAGATGGATGGATGGATGGATGGATGGATACACGATGGATGGACAGATGGATACGATGGATGGATGGAGGACAGACAGACAGATAGGCGATGAATGAAAGGACGGTTGGACAGAAGGACACACGATGGTTGGACGGATGGACAGACAGACGGACGGAAGGAAGGATACATAAACGGACGGACAGATGGGTAGACAGATAAACTAAAGATCGATGAATGGATGGATGGATCTATAAATAGATACACAATGGATGACGATGGATGGATGAATAGATGGGTGGATGGATGGATGGATGGATGGATGGAGAGAGGTACAGCATAAATGGATGAGTAGATAGACAGATAAACTACAGATGGACGGGTGGATGGATAGACCGATGGATGGATATACTACAGATGGATGGATGGATACACACACTGTGGATGGAAGGATGGATAGCTAGATAAATGGATGGATGGATGCACTATGGATAGATGGATGAACAGCTAGATAAATGGATTAATGGATGGACGGATGAATTGATGGGTGGACAGATTTCGAACCACATATTGACGTGGCTCAGATTAGGTTTGCCAACAATATATATGTGGTTTTATACTGTTAGGGCTTCAAAAAAAAATGAAACTAAATTGAGTCAGATACACCAAAAACAACTGAACAAAGAGTCCAGAATCCTTCTCTTCAGAGAAAAACATCTTGCTATGGACTCTCAAAGGTGGGCAATCATGATTTCAGCTACACTAATAGCTCTTGAGTATTTTTGCTCTGGCGGTAATTGCAGGTGTGTGCTCATATTTACACAGGAAGGCTCAGTCATGAACCAGCGGGCGTAATTGTCCTGGTAACCAAAAGACCATCTCTTCTCTGCCTTAAAATGGATCTGGTGTCTTATTTTTCAGGAGGAAAGGAAAAGACGGTGTTTCAGACCAAACACTGATGATTTTCACTATAATTATGTTCTCTTCAACTGATAAGGGAACACACAATAAACTCACAATATATGTGCACAAGGTGAACCCAAGAGTCCAGCAACAATTGATCTTAGACTGAAAGCCATTGCTTTTCAATACAACACCTCCAAGATGGTTAGTCTGACTGCTAGTCTTCACTAAAAAGCTGTCTGGATTGCCTCCTGACACACAAGAAAACAGTGCATCACCTAAATGAACTGGTACAGCTTAAAATTGTCAACAAGAACCTTGAAACTGGCTTTATCCAACGTATAGATTTCTGCAGCACATATTTAATTAGTTAAGGCCTTTTTTACTGACTTGAACTTTTAAACCATTTGTGAGTTGTTGAAAAACTTACTAAGATTAGTTAAAACTGGTTTGCTGCGTAAACAGCCATAAAATAAAACAAAATGCGCTGAAACGGTGGAAGGTAATACGACCTTTTGATTCCTCCAGAGATATTTACTCTAATGGAGTGTTATGTTGCCTAAGCCAGACACATGTGCTTTCATTAAACACACTGAGGCACTCAGCAATATAATTTTCACACAAAGCAAACACAATTTTGCTAAGAAAGTGAAGTGTTTACGCTAATTAAAGTCTGATAAATGTGAGCAATTCTAATGAGACTAAATTACTGAAGAAAACTCATGAGTCATCTTAAAAGGGTATTTTGACCTTGTCGTGGTTGGAGGGTTCGGGATACCAAGAGTGGGATGGACCAGATGTTGTTCGTCAGATTCAGCTTCACCCCTAAATCCCAACAGGGTGTTCCTGGGTCACTCTTGGGTCAAAGGTCATTGGATATCCACACACAAAATCTGCATATATTCAAGGGTATGTGACTGTTGTTTGATGGGATAGATGGAACGGGACGTGAGCATCTGTTACCTGATGGATATATGTTTTAAAACAAGCCTAGAACATGCTATAAAACCTGTATTTACATGCAATAAAGCTTTTTATTAACAGGCTTGCACTCCATCCAAAGCTCAACCTTATGAATAAAATCAATTACATTATACACACATTCTATTACAAGTGGTCCCATATATCTCCAACGACTCACAGATAGGCATTATATTAAAGTGCGAGCACCGTAATGCATCATTGTCTGACATAATTAGCCTGACATGGACCTTGTGACCTCCACACAACATTCCCAAATACCAGCATCTGGTATGTCCTATAGTTGCCTGCTAATAAGCAAAAAGGTACAGCTGCACTATTTACATCCAACAGAAATGAATAATGCTTCAATACTTAAATGTGTGTCTTTAAGGGTTGTGTAAAGCTAACTGGTCCTTCTCATCCCTTTCCTGCCAAAGTCATATCAGGAAACATCATTAGCATAGCTAGCAAAATGACCCAATATGGTAAAACATGGACCCAGAGGAGTGGTGCAGCTAAGGGAATGTGTTTAGAGCTAATTTGAGTATAGTTCGGACATAAAAGGGACAAAGTTCACACAGACGAACAGCATAATCCATCAAATCCTAAATACTTTGGGGAATCTGACACATGCTATTTAGAAATTTATACTCTGACTGAATCCGTTATTAGTATTAGTATTATTTATATACTATTATTATTTGTATTACTATTATTTTGAGTGAGCTTTTGTTTAAATATTTTTTCACATTTAATTTGAATTTATTTACATTTTTAGTCATTTATTGCTTTTGTCATTTTATTAATCTAAAATAAAATTAAAATAAAACTTTGTTATATTTCTGTTTAGCTTTATTTTTTAAGGGCTGTCAAACGATTAATCATGATTAATTGCATTCTTTATATTTATTTTAGGGCTGTCAAACAATTAATCACATCTGTACTATATATTTATTTCAGGAATGTCAAACGATTCATCGCATGCGTACTGTATATTTCTATTTATTTTAGGGCTGTCAAACGATTAATCGCATCCTTATTTTATAATTATATTTATTTTAGGGCAAACACGATTAATCACATCCATACTTTATGTGTATTTTAGAGCTGTCAAACGATTAATCACTTCCTTATTTTACATGATTTAATCGATTAATCACAGTTAAACGCACCGTTACTTGATATATCTATTTATTTTAGGGCTGTCAAATGATTAACTGCGATTAATCGCATCCGTACTTCATATTTATATTTATTTTAGGGCTGTCAAATGATTAATCACATCCGTACTTTATCACGATTAATCGCATCCATACTTTATATATATTTTAGGGTTGTCAAATGATTAATTGCCATTAATCGCATCCTTATCTTTATATAATATATGAATGTATATGTGTGTGTATTTATATGTGTATTTATATATACACAATAAACAAACACAGTACACACACATATTATGTAAACAAACTTTAGACAAACGATTACATGACAGGCATAATTTATTTAGCTTTATTTTATATATTTACTTCTTTTAATTTCTGAAAATGATTTTTAATAGTTATAGCTTTAGTTAACAATAACAACACAGGCCTGAATTGCTTAAAATAGAAGAACTAACACATTATAATCTCATATGCGTGTTTATATGAGATTATAAAACATATGCCATCCACTGTCTGAAATAATACTGCAAGCTTTATATTGTCATAAAAACAGTTATGGCAGCGATATAGCGAATATTATTTTTTAAGTTTAGAGCGGTGATAATTGTCCAGCTGATGCAACTAGATACGTTTAACCTTGATTTATATATCAAATAAACCCGGACATCTATACGGTGTAGCATTTGCACTTTATAGAGACAAGGCCCGCGTTAATGGAAAGTGCCCGACTCACATTCATGTGTAGGGTCTCTCGCTCTCATTTTCTCTGAGTGATTAAGCTCAATTAACTCATCTCATTAAGGTTAATGATCTACTTCACCATTTTCCACTCCAAGTTCTTGGATGAAGGAGCAGCATAGGCTAAAGATGACGTCCGTTATCTTCCACCAAAGAGGAAACAAAACATTTTCTCTCAATTGACTTGTGTATTGTTTATCTTAAATTATAGAATGTGCTTTAATTACTCGATTCGGTTGTCTCCATTGCTCTTTTATTGCAGAAACACTGGTGGAATATTGTGTTGTCTTCAGCTGTGGCTGTGAAATGGCCTGTTTCAGTCATTGTAGGTTTATAGGCTATGTGTGGAATAGCAAAATTTGCATACTCAGTATAGTAGTCATACTACTTGAACTATTTTTGCACAATGTATCCAGGGCACAGAATGCAAATTTTCACTACGCACGGAATGAGGAATGAGGTACTACAATTGCCATAAGGCGCACTAACGCTACAGAATTACAAAAGCACAAGTGAAATTTACATTTACAATAGTCATTTCCAATAAATTTATATTCCATTTAGTAACAATAATGTAGTATAGTGCTAGTAGTGCATTAAACTAGTATTCCATTCCAAACATAGCACAGCCCTTAGCAAAATCCACCTATCCCAGCATGCACTTATGCATTCATCTCTATTCCACTGACGATCCCAGGCCAGGAAAAATCACCTATGCAACCATGAATACTTAAGATGAATATCTAATGCTTTCGGCGGCCCGTGGCTAAAAATAAATGTTACAGATTGCAAAAACATGAGTTATTGAGCAGCCGATTAGATTACTCTGCTTTCAAGGACATCGTTATTCTTCCCGCAAGCAGAGCAGGTGTTCCTAAAATGCATCCTGCCTCCGATCCAGAGAGATTTAGGAGTTTTCTTCACCTTTGTAGTGAAACGGGTGAGAATATCTGATTAATTACAGACAGTTCCACTGGGAAAACGACATTTTAACACTCATTAACAGGGCATAATGGTGTAATGGGCGAGTCCTTACTATGTGCTAACCTGTGAGGTTGCGTATAGATAGTGAGGAACTTCTGTAATGACAGATATGGTCTGGAAAAAGCTCACAGCGTTTTATTAGCTAATCCTGAACAACATTCATCCCTCTCTATCTTGTCCCCATGGTCCCATCAGTCTTTCCACGGGGGTCGATTTCCTGCTGTTTTTGCGTTGGGTTTGAACCGAGAATATCCTTCATAAAGCCTCGTATTATCTCTAGAGACTCCTCTGGAGCTGTCAGTGAAAAATACACACTTTGTTGCCAGACAAAAGAGTAGACGAGAGAGTGTTTCAGGGAGCATTTCTCTCTCTGCTGGGGAGACGCCAGAATGGTGAGGAGATTGTTACCTCCAGCGCAGTCATGCTCACTAAAAAGAAGGAGATGGGGAGAAAGGAAGCGTGTGAGAGAATGAGATTTCCGGGGGCACAATATTCCCCCAGAATGTGAAACACTAGCTCGCTTCTGCTGATACTACAAAGTATCAAGGGTTCGATCCCCTACAAGGCTTGAAACCGTCAGAGAATGTCAAAACAAAAGGCTGGATCTTTAAAGTACGTGTAGAAGCATCTATTCGTGTTCCAGCTGGGTTTCAGTAACCACAAAAGTTAGCGAGCGCTCATATTCATCTGGTGGTAAATAGACACTTAGGTGCCGAGGTAACCATAGCAACCGCAGACTCGAGCACTTTTGTTCAGATCATTATCGCATAGAGCATCGACAGAACATAAATACACTATCATTGCTTATCACGCTATTATTTATTTCACCCAACGGGAGTGTTGTTTACAAAAGTTGTGTCCCTAATGACCCACACTCCACTATGCACTAATACTATCCACTATGTGCTCTTCCAACTAGTTTATAAATGGTTTTGTCATCCGCCATTGGAGCCAGGCGTTTCATCTTTAGAGGCTCCTCAAAATATTGGATGAGAAAAAAATTCAAAGTACAAAATAACGCCAATATTACAAAATATGTCATGTATACATCGTTTTTCTAAAGAAACACTGTCTAACAGCGACACAAGCAGGTAAAGTTACACTAAGAGTCAGAGTCTCTCTCGCCTCCCCTGAGCCCGTTGAGTTTTAACAAGCCTCCTAAAGTGTGCAGTGAGTTTGTTGGGGGTAATTAAGAATGAATGGGGGAAAGTCATGTGAGAGGAGGCAATGCTTCCATCGCAATATGTTGGATATGACTGGTTATGATCGGCTGTGATTGGTTCGTGCAATAAATCCCGCCTCTTGTGTTTGTGTGCGTTCCGCGTTCGCAAACCAGTCTGAAAGAACAATATAGTAGCGTTAACAGGAAGACTAATTTAAAAAAGTGAGTAAACAACTCACACACTTAGATATAACTACTTTGTTACATCAAAATAAGACTTAAAATGGCATGAAAACATGATCTGTGTGTGAGTTTTCAAGTGAGTAATCAGCTTGGTAAAATTTGAAGTAAATCTGTGTCTGTTGAGCTTTGATGACTGATGATCTGAAAAACTAGCTAACATTTAAATGTTGAAAAGAACAGCTGAACCTAAGTTCACAAATAAAATATATTGCTTAATATGTTGTTTAAATAACTCTATTGTTCAAATTACTGCCTTACGTTATTTTGGAATAAATCTAAAATGCGTAAAAACACTAACTTGATAAGATTCATTCACAGACTGTTGTTTGGATGTCTGATGCATACAGCACACAAAACTGGAAACGCTTCAGAAATTCAACGAATTGGTTGAATTATACAGGATTTTCAAGAGACGTGTGTGTTAGATAGTGGGATTGTCTTACAGATCCGAAACAGGGATGACATTTTTGTGGGCGAAGCCTATCTGGTGACAGAAAATGACGGTTTTCAAATGGCAGTCTATGGAGCCATGGAATAAAAGAATAAAAAAAAATTTATATTTAAAAATTCTGACTTTATTCCCACAATTTCAAGATCATTACTCACTATTTTTGAGTTAAATTGAATTATAAAGTATGAATTATGAGATATAAACGTGCATTTGTGAGAAAAAAAAAGTCAGAATTGAGATCAAATAAATAAATATTATATAAAAATGTTAATAGTAATAGTTTAAATAACATTTCTTGCTATAACTGTAGAGCCAATACAATATGTCCCTCATAAACAGCATATGTGAATATTATGTAGACCTATTGTTTAAATCAAATTTATGCTTTAAAAGTGATCATAGCAGTTTTCATCCATAGTATGTCCGTTTAAACATCTGTGTTTAGCTTCAAATGGCGTCTTTGATGACAGTATTCTATAAAAATTACTTGCATTCTGATTTTGACATTAAAAGGCACAATTTTTTCTCTTCAATGGATTTTACCCGTTTACCTCAACTTGTTACCAGTGTTTTTCTACTGCAATCTACCAAGAGCAGCGCAAATTCCTACCTGCTTTGAGACATGATTTTTTTTGGGCGTTAAGTAATGGCATAAATACCAGTAATTTGGCACGCGTAAACCGTATATCGCGTTGCGTGATTAATTTTAATACTCTCCTCTCACAAATTTTGCATCCGAAAAGGAAACTACAAATGCATATTCAGTAAGGTCAGGTGCAAAAATAACTGTGTCCATGACTTCTCTGTGGTAATTCTTCACTGTGCGTCTGACAGTATTTTAATGCTAAAAAATGTAAATTTGGCCATGTGACGACTTCTGCTTCTGAGAACCACAGGAATGTGAAAAGAGTCCATATCCAGCTGCAGTGCATGCTGGGATCATCTAATCTGCAAAAGGCACGTGCACCGAAACTTACAAGGCAGCATAATTACAGTCTATTCCTTCCTACTGGAACAACCTCTGTGACAGAAGTGCCTGTGATGCCTTAAATGCTAATTTACCTTCGATCTGAAAAGTCTGGTTGATTAGGAACAAAGTCCTAATTGCAAAAACCGCTAATCGTAAGGCTCTAATCGTCTAATCTAGCACATAACCTAATTTAAGCGACTCCAGACGGAGCGAGCAACTGGCGTAAAAGCTCTAAACCATTAGTAACAGAATGGACAAACAATTCTGTTTTAATTGAATTTATGTGCTTCAGAGTCACATCACATTCCCCTAATCGAACCCCAGCCAGTCTTCGTCTTCAGAGCGCGCTGTCTGCTTTTAAGAGACAGACAGCAAAGTCGAGACCAGAGCTAATTATACATCCCTATGTGAGGAATTCCTGCAGAATCAGTTTATTCAGAGGGGGAACGTCTTCCCAGATGATTAATTAGGCGCTAGTGTGTGTGCGCATCTGTGTGGATGAAATGGAAACTGATAAGGTTCAAATCAAAGTCTGGATCTCATTGACAGTAAAGGCAGACATGCTCATATATATATATACACATACTGCCTTTAGGTGTCTCGTCTTCAAACAAAGAACACCACAGACACGACACACCCAGCATCGTTAGACGGGGCTGATGGGATTTGCAGGATCTCGCCACAGTGCAGCTTATTAGTGCAGTCCACTATGTGGGCATATTTTAATGTCTTCTGCAGCAGATGAGGTTCAATAAAGGCTGCTTGGTCATTAAAAATGCATCCATCTCAATTAGGTGATGAGTTTGGTGATTTCCCACACAATATCCATTACATCCACTCAATTCAAGACAATGGATACTCACACATACCTCACAGGTGTTCTGCATGTGTGTTCTGGTGATACAAGGTCTTCCCATATTAACTAATACACGTGTGAAAAGCAATCCCAAGCTAACAAAGGTTAAATAATTACAACTTCTTACAATGTTTTGCGTCGACTGTAAGAATAAGACTGGGGTAATATGGTCTAAATGATTGGAGATGTGCTGTATAAGTCATCAGAGAGAAGTCTGTCATTTCAGGTGAAAGATCGAGTCATGACTTTTGTTGCATTTAGTTGCATTTAGAAATTAGACCATTTTCATGTACACATTAAGGTTCTTTCACAAAACAAAACTTATTTATACAAGTTAAGCTTGATCAACAGCATCTGTTATAGAGAATTAGTTTTAATTCTTTTTTTTCAGATTTATTATTTAAAAATGTAATTCAGTGACTTGAATACACCTCCTCTATAATGAGCATGTTTTTTATTTCTGAATTCAAATGTCAGAGTGATTCAAGTGCCCTTATACAATAATGCAGAAAAAACATGCAGTAAAAAAAATGAAAATATCATGAGAAGACCCTCATGACCATGTGACAACGTCTTTTAAAAGAGATAATTTGACCTGACATGGAAAGGTTTATTTCAGGTAATAAAATGCTGCATGCTACAACCTAACCCCTCAAAAAAAAATTATATTATATTATATTATATTATTTAAAAAATGAACAATTATATTTATAATTATACTGTATAGGCAGCATACACCAGTCAAAAGTTTTTGAACAGTAAGATTTTTAATGTTTTTTAAAGAAGTCTCTTTTGCTCACCAAACCTTATTTTGATCCAAAGTACAGCAAATTTTGAAATATTTCTACTACTTAAAATAACTATTTTCTATTTTAATATATTTTAAAATTCAATTTATTCCTGTGATTTCAAAGCTAAATTTTCAGCAAAAAAAAAACTTAGAATAATTTCTGAAGGATCATGTGAGTGGAGTAATTATGCTAAAAGGAATATCCCAGGAATAAATTACATTTTAAAATATATTCAAATAGCAATCAGTTTTTTAAATAGCAAAAATATTTCCAATTTTTACCATTTTTGTTGTACTTTGGATCAAATAAATGCAAGCTTGGTGAGCATTAAAAATCTTACAGTTCAAAAACTTTTGACTAATAGTGTATATTTATTAAAAATAACTTCTAATCATTTTTTAAAACAATGATGATGTATACAATCTTCAAAATTATGAATGTCAACATGAAACAAGTGTGATAAAATCACATACTACCTTTGAATGTGGCTGTGTGGGTTTAAAATAACAGTAAATTTAAATATTTTGTGTAAATAGTTTAAAATCATCTAGAATGCGTTTTGTTTATTATCGGAGAGAAGAGTGTGACTGACAGAATAACCTGTAGCTTAACTTGTCAGAAACCCAAAACATCCCAGACCCCAAACTGTGACACAAGGGGTGTCAGGCATGACTGTAACACACACCTCAGCTCTTCTGGTGCGCCTGGACTCATGACATCTCTGCTGTTGATCTGTCTCCCTCACAAGCTGCTCTCAGATTGTCAGGCCTGTCATCTATCTTCCTGTCACAGTAGACGAGTGATGACACTTCCTGTGCCTTGAGTTTGCATCACACCCCATCTCGCCTCTCCTTCTCTGTGTCAGAGTGGCTCCTAATAAGGTAAAATACTGCCGTAGAGAAGACTGCAGCAATTAGTTGACATTAAATGTTCACACCAAAACATATTTTTGACAAAATCCAAGCTCAGTAATTGGGGCTTTAGAAAGAAGTTCTAAAACTTGATTACACCCAAACCTCTCCAAAGAATAGTTCACCCAGGCTTTTTGTCTTCATGCACTATAAATGCACTTTTTGTGTATGGCAAAGCCACACTGCTCATACAATACATATCTGAGCCTGTTGGAATCAAAATCTGAGCACAGAATACCAAACAGACACCTTTACTTTAATGTTTGTAGTCTGTTCCCTGTCTTACCAGTCTGTATCCCCACCTCCATGTGAATTCAAGGGTTGGGTTTTTGAGAACATCATTCTGTTCCCAGCATGACATGAGCAGGCCTGCACTGTGCTAGCCCAACCTCTGAGACGCATCTGAAAACACACACACACACATACACACAGAAAATCAGAGAGATTGAGAGGTGAGAGTGTAAAAAACCCAGAGTGTTGGTGAAAGGTTACTAGATAAGAGGACAGTGACTGTCTCAACAATGACATACTGCACTATTTCATTGCGTCTGTCTGTCGCTCATATTCAGCCTTTCTATTGAAATGGTGTTGTTGCTTACATTAGGGCTGGTACAAGCTGAAATAGATGGTTTAGTCCAATACGAACAACGGTTTTCACTATCATTTACAAGAGGATCTGTATTTACATGGTTTTAAATATTTTTGTTATAAAAGAGAATAAAAACAACTTTGTGCATCAGCATTGATTGAAGTCAATGAATTTGCATTGACTTAACATTAAATACGTAAATATGTGCTGTGCGCCTGAGAAAACAGCAGTTAAGAAAGTCTGAAATGTTTGAAAGATTAAGACAATTATCGAAGTTTGATAAAACGATGTTCAATTTTCCAATAAAAAATTACACATTTTTACATGATTTGACACATTTAATTACTCCTTACCAGATTTTGACTACATAAATAATGTTCTTTTAATGTAAGACTAATTAATTCATTAATTCATTTATTTATTTAAGACTTAAAATTGAACAATAATAATAATTATTTTTTTAATTACTTTCTCCCCCCAGATAAATCAGCCAAAATCCTTGGACATTACTTCCGTCCATTTTTAAGATGAGAAGATTTAAGAGACTGATGGAGATCCTTTTTTCCTGGCTCACAACCACCTTTTTTTTATGGAAATGGGACTGGGCCAAAATGGGTTTCTACAGCACTGTGTTTGTGGGCAAAGGGTAAAAACAGCAGCATGAATTTATGTTAATCACAGAAATTCTAGAAAAAAATAAATAAAATAAATCATATATATATATATATAAATATTTAAAATATATCTATAAAATAATAGTTTATTTTATTTTTGAATTTTATTTTTAAAAAATGCAAAAATAAAAATTCTAATTCAAAAATTAAATAAAAATATTTTTCTTTATTTAATTTTATTTTAAAATTCAAAAATAAAAATAAAATAAACTTTAAAAAATTATGTGGCTCAACAGACTATTAACTCAAACACAACTCAATCACAAAGGGTAAAACAGCGGAATGAATTTACGCTATGTGTGACAAAGTCAGAAAATTCACAGAAATTCTAGAAATAAAATAAAATAAAATTCAAAAATAAAATAAAATAAAATAATTAAATAAAATACATATTTTATTTTTGAATTTTATTTTAAAATTCCAAAATAAAAATTAAATTAAATAAAGAATACATTAACAAAATAAAATACAATTGTATTTTATTTTATATTTTTATTTATTTTAAAATTCAAAAAGAAAAAATAAAATAAACTTGAAAAATAAAATAAAATAAAATATAATGAAATAAAATAAACATACAATATTCTGAGGTGGCTTAACAGACTATTAACTCAATCACAACTACAACTGGTTATCTGTGCTTGGCTGTTGATGCTTCGGGCTGGATATTATCGGTGGTTCAAAACATTTCCGATTTCTGGGTAATCCTTAATTAAGCTGGGAGATGATGGTGTTGATTGCCATCAGTCTTGCCAAGCTTCATGCAGTGGTGAAAAATTGTGATTTAGTGCGAAGAGCCAATGGAGGTAAAGGGTCTCGCAGCAGGCGGGTGGGGCTGGCGACGCTGGCAAAGTGCTGACAAGCCAGAGGAAAGATTTGAAAAGCAACTGCAGACAGTGCACACTAAAAAAAAAACCTCAATATCATCTCTAAAGGAGGCTTGCTTCTATTGTGGGCCGTAAAATGCAATCGATCACCTCTGCAGAGCTTAGAGTCACGAGTTAAATGAATTTACACAACACATTTGGTTCTCCGAAGGCTTCATTTTCAGATCCGCCGGTTTGCTGCGTTAGGGGTGAGAAATGCTGTTAGACGATCCTAAATAAGACGTCACGAAACAAACAAAGCAGCATGGGATATGGTGAATTCGAGGCACAGAGGAACACGTAGCGCTTCTTTACTGTGCAAACAATCCAATAAAAACGTCCACACGACCAGCAATTACGCACATATATGACACCCCCTGCCAAACCAATAAAACGACAGGGGGTTTGACAAGCACCGTAACGCTTTTGGTGTGTATTATGAATGACAATCCACATCAAACCGGCCCAGGAGGGTTGTATATGCCATATATGTCCTCGCCGAGACCCCACTGAACCCTGAGATTCAACGGCCGACTTCTCGAAAAACGCTTGCCGCCGCACCGCAGGCCCTGCCACACACATACGGTGATTTATGAGCGTCTGTCAGAGCTAATACGGCCTGTTTTACATGCTCCCAACCAAGTGAAAGCAGAGCCAGACTCATCTGCCGGCGTTCCCATTCTCTCTTTCTGCCACAATGGCGCCCCTAAATAACAAGACAATGCACTTGCCTCTGAAACACTGAATGTATGGAGCACAGTTGCATGACTGATCTGCATAAAATGCATTTGGAGGCGGATGCAGAGCTGTCTGGAAGAGAAAAGGCAGACATATTGCATGCTTTATGTTGCAATTCTTCAGTCTTCCTGGTTAGTCACGTCTCTATAACTACTCTTTATTGGTGAGGCATCTGAAGTGTCGTTAAAAAAAAATGCAAATGAGGTGTTTCTGTATAATGGTCAATTGCAGTGCTGGGATTCTCAGAAGCAATACTTTAGGATCCAAAAGAGGAAGATGTGTATTGTTTTGTCTATTATTCCTGTATAACTGTACACTATGAATACTGTTACGATTATAACTATCACAACTGGTAGTTGTGTTGCTGTCTATGCAGGGTCAGAAAGCTTTTGTGTTTCAACAAAAAAATCTTAATTTGTGTTCCAAAGATGAACAAAGGTTTTACAGGTTTGAAACGACATGAGGGTGAGTTATTAATGACACAATTTTCATTTTTGGGTGAACTATCCCTTTAAATGGCAGGAGGCATCATGCACATCAGAAACAGGCAAAGCAACAAATTAATATTATTCAACAACATATTTTAGCTGTTTACTGAAAATATTTTTCTCACTGATTACTCACTGCTGTCTAGGAGAAACATTTGAGGTATAAAACTATCTCATTTATCATTTTTCTCTCTGAAAACAAACAATTCATTTGTTAAACGCCCAATAAAATCTACACTACACCAACTATCTGGTATTGCATAAACACTGCATTATATCCATTATATTAAAAACATGCCTCCAACAACTTGCAAGGACAAAACCTCTGAATGATAAGACGGGATTAAACACGCAATATCCATCCCGCCTTACAGAGTTGTGTAAATCTGTGGCCTGTATTTCACTGCCAGTGCTGCTTCATTAAGAGCTCTAATGATAATGTTAATTAGTGGTTTCTCATCCACAACGATTGAGAAGTCAAACATGCATTAGCCAATGAGGGACGAGGGAAGATGGGTATCATGAAGCGTTGGCAGTGCACACAAACACTAATGAAACTCTGTAATGCAGATGGACATTATTCTATATATATTTACAAATTGTTTTACAATCACCTCCACACTTATAGGCAAAACATGGCTTACTTTTTTATCTGCATAATTATTTATACGTGCTATGTATATGTGACCCAGGACCACAAAACCAGTCATAAGTAGCATGGGTATATTTGTAGAAATAGCCAAAAATGCATTGTGTGGGTCAAAATGATCAATTTTTCTTTTATGCCAAAAATCATTAAGTAAAGATAATAAGCAAAGATCATGTTTCATTTCCTACTGTAAATACATCAAAACTTCATTTTGATTAGTAATTAGCATTGCTAAGAACTTCATTTGGACAACTTTAAAGGGGATTTTCTCAATATTATGATTTTTTTACACCGTCAGATTCCAGATTTTCAAATAGCTGTATCTCGGCCAAATATTGTCCTATCCTAACAAACCAAAAAACAATGAAAAGCTTATTTATTCAGTGTATAAATCTCACTAAAAAAAGACTTGGACTGATGGTCCAGGGTCACTGTCCAGGGGTTGGACTGATGGTCCAGGGGTTACTATGTATATCTAAGCATATTATGTTACTTCAAATATGATATTACCTTAAAAGTAATTAATGCAATTGTATACTATGAATAAAGTGAATAAAATACTTACAGTACATGAAAAGTACCTTAATAGGATTCATTGTTCTGCTGTTGTTCTTCAGTTAACGTTATGCTGACATCTACTGGATGAATCCGAACATCAAAGCCAATGCGTCTGGATGTTGTTTCAACAATTAGCAGTTGTAAAACCTTTTTCAAAAACAATGTGAGATCAAAAAAAAACAAAAAAAACACTCACTTATTTCTCTTCCAGCGCTGAGTTGTTTTTAAGAACTTGACAGGTGTGACTGTTGTCCAGTTTAACTACATTGTTTTGAAAAGACGAGGCAAATAACACACCTGGCTACGATTTGTTTATAGCGTCCGTGAACATCCGGTATAACGCTGATGGCCACACGTTGATTAACATAATTCATATCTCGTATGGATTTATAACTAAATAGTTTAATTGTTAGAAGACTGTTAATTTTAAGAGATTAGCGTTTATAAAATAATTTATAAAATACACACATTTATTTCCTAAACGTGAATTATTAAGATATTTAGCAAACAAGTTAAATAGGCACTGCAGCTACCACAAAAATGTGAGTTTATATGCTCGATGCCGGTTAGTCCTTCCTTAGCGAGCTGCAAAATAAGTTTAGCTTATAAAACTATAACATTTTATGCGTTTAAAACTAGACTCTTTTCATGCTAGTTCAATTTTAGGTTACAAAGTTAAAAAGTTTAGGTTTTAAGTTGAATATGATGTTTTAAGCATATCACGTGATTCGAGCGTACTTTGATTTTAGGTAGAAACTTTAATGGCAGAATTTCATCATGGTTATGATTATGAAATGTACTATAACTAGTAGTTTTAATATTTCTGTCATGAAAAGTTATCCACCTTTTTTTTTCGTCGGAGTGGGCGCAGGCATTTATACATTTTACGGTCTGGCTTCCGGTCTCATCTACATTTTAGCTGTACAAAACTCGTTTTGTTGCTTGATATTGCAAATTGATGTGTTTTACCATATTATTGTAAAGTATTGTCTTAATTATGAAGACACTGGTTTGTAGTGCAAACATTTTTATTCTTCTCATCATTATTTCTGGCGGCTAATGAACCGGAAGTCTTACGTATGCGCTTACTTTTTCGTTGAAGACAAAAGAGAAGCTTTGTTTGGTGATGTTTTTTTTGTGTTTACTGATATACAGATGAGAAATAACAAGTAAAATTGTAGCAAAATACTAGTGAGATACTAAGAAATAAATATTAAAATCAAACACAGTCACAAAAATAGATTTGTAAACATTGTCAAATGGAAATTAAATATGTGTGGTCAACCACATGTATAAACAAACACTGAAATTCAATCATGTCTATAAGCGATAATGTAGTGCAGCTGCTGACATGGAAAAAAATGCCTAGCAAAACATGTTCTGTAATAAATAAATCAATCAAATAAGTCTTACTTCTGACTGGAAAGTCCTGCTACCATATATTTATTTTACAATACCTTTTCGTTACTTGATTGTGGGTATTTTATAAGGCAAACCAAGAGGGTAAAAACAAACAAATTATTTATAAATATTATAATTATTTCTACACTCTCAAACAAACTTCATCTGCACCCTGAAAACCACTACTTTAAGGAAATGCACTTAAACTATATCAGGATTGTTTCTTAAAAGTGGATTTCGGCAAAGTGTTGACAGTCTTGTTTTTGCCTACAGGCCTAAATTCATCCAGCCCAGTGCCAGCAGCAAGACAGCGGCGACGCTGAGAGATTCAGCACCCAGGGCGGCTTTACCTAAACATAATACAGAACAATGGCAACAAAGATCAGCATAAATAACAGTTACATCTGTGGAACTGCATCTATGACTATGTAAAAGGTATTTCAATTCTTGAAATGAATTTAAATAATTGAATTAAAGTTTTTAATTTACTTATTTAATTGTGCAAAACTTTAGATATCATTAACATCAACTTGATTAGTAAAAGACAGTATTCACCTTGTACTCGGATCTGTGATATGGGCCCATCACCTCCCTCACATCGGGCTCGGACCTCTATAACGTAATCGCCCGTCTCTGGCATGGGAAAGTCAAAGTAGTGCCTCCCTGTGGTGTAAAGCTTCCCATAACGCTCTCCTTCCTTCCTGAACAAAATCTGAGAGAAAAGCACAAATGGTTATACATGCAAAATTTCCAAAAAAATCAAAACGCACATACAAAATAAATAAAAAAATAAATATACACACACACACATAATAAGTAAAAAATAAAGGCATTAAATTAGGTATACATTATGAATTAAAATAAGGATTTTAAAGTAAAATAGAATCAAATAAAATAATATAATATTAAATAAAACTAGCATAAATAATAAAATAATATAAATGTATAATATTATATTAATAATAAATAATAAAGGTTCATTAAAAGAACAATGTTATAAAATGACATATATAAAATAAAATAAAATAACATAAAATTAAATTATGAATTATAAATTAAAATAAGGGTATTAAAATAAGGTTCCACTAATAAAATAAAATTAAATGAAATAAAATAAAATAAAATAAAATATTAAAAAAACACATAAAAAAAAAGGATTAATTTAATCAAAGGCAATAAAATAAGGTCCCAGTAATAAAATAAAATTCTAAAATATAAATTAAATAAACATAAGGATTTTTAAAAATCCTAAATAAAATAATAAGAAACTATGATTTAAAATATGGTTCCACTAATTAAGTAAAATAATTAATTATTAATTATTAATAATAATAATAATTATTATTAATTAAAATTAATTATAATGAATTATTAAATAAAATAAAATAAACAATGAATTTAAACAAAGGCAATAAAATAAGGTCCCAGTAATACAATAAAACTTTAAAATATCAATTAAAATCTGGGTATTAATATGAGGTTTCAGGAATAAAATAAAATCAAATAAATGTAAAAATAAATTTAAAATAAGGATATATTTTTTAAAAATCAAATAAAATGAACATTAAGATTAAGATTATCAAGATGTGAATGTGCAGTATGTGTCTCTCAAGTCGTTTGTAAAATGTAACTTGACTCACCTTGTATCCCTCCACATAGGACTCATTCCAGTAGTTATAGATGTGATCCCAATACAGATAGAGCCATTTGCGATTAAAGCTGACATATTTGTAGACTCTCAAACGGCGACTTGGGGCTGGAAAGATAATGTGCATATATTATCAGTACTTTTAAGCTCCTTAAAGCTTCATTTTAATTGTAAGGTCTGTATAAGAGTCATCTAGAGAAGGGCAAATCTCTTACGTGGTCTCCTGGTGAACATTTCACAATGTTCGCTGGGGGGCCCGAGCCCAGCTCCATTGAACGCTCGTACCTCTATGAGGTAGTGGGAGTCTGGCCGCATGTTCTCCAGGCGTGTTTGGTTAATTGTTCTATGAACAAGGACTCGAGAGGCAGCAGCCTCATTATCATCGTACTTCCTCCAGTAACGAATCTGGACACCAAATGAAGAGACGTGAGGATCAAAATTCATTATGATTCCCTACTATTCGATGTAGGACTCACCTGGTATCCGTCAACCCAGTTTGGCGGTGCCTGGTACACCGGTAACCACCAGACCAAAGCTTCTGTAGAGGTGACCTGGCGGGCGTAGACGTCTAATGGAGCTTCAGTCGGTGCTAAGACAGATATTACATGTGTCAAAAGATGCTTTAACTTAGTTAAGAACAAATAAATTTAAACGAAATAAAATAAAATAAATAGATTCCAATAATAATATAAAACAACAAATTTTGAATCAAAATAATGGTGTTAAACTAAGGTTCCAGTATATAAATAAAAAAATAAATAATATAGAAATACATATTTCCCAGCCTAAAATACCAAAAACATAATAAGATAAAATCGAAAAAAAAAAATCATAAATTAAAGGATGAATTAAAACAAAGACAATAAAACAAGATTCTGGTAATAAAATAAAATAGAATTCTAAAATAAAAATTAAAATATGGGTATTAATATACGTTTTAAGGAAATTAAAAAATTAAATTAAATTAAATTAAACAAAACATAAAACATAAAATAAATGATGAATAATACAAAGGAAACAAAATATGGTTGCATTAATAAAATATACACACATAAAATAAAATAAAATAATAAAGGATAAAGCAAAATAAAGGATAAAAATAAAATAAAATATAATAAAATAATTATAAATTAAATAAGGGTATTAAAATAAAATAAATAAATAAATAAATAAATAAAATAGAAATACATCTCTCCTAGCCTAAAATACCAAAAAAAAAATCATAAAATAGAAAAAAAAAAAAGATTAATTAAAGCATGAATTAAAACAAAGACAATAAAACAGGATTTCAGTAATAAAATGAAATGAAATTCTAAAATAAAAATTAAAATATGGGTATTAATATAAGGTTCAAGGAAATAAAAAAAAAATGAAAATAAACATAATAAATAAAATAAATGATGAATAAACAAAGGAAACAAAATAAGGTTGCATTAATAAAATATACACACAAAAAATAAAATAAAATAAAATAAAATAAAATAAAATAAAATAAAATAAAATAAAGCAAAGTACGTCTCACCTAGCCTTGGTGAGTAGACCACCGATATAATACTTGAGGGTCCTTCTCCTTTGTTATTGTAGGTGCTCACTTTGACCTGTATCTCAGTGTCTGGAGTCATGCTCTCTTTGTAGACGTAGCGTCTAGTCTCAGGATCCTCCACAGTCGACCATTTCCATTCGTAATCCTCATGCTGCTTAAACGCCACAACGTAACCAAACTTTTTGCCAAAGAAGAACTGAGGCTTTACAGGCTGCAGTGGAATTAAGGACATGAGAGCCATCAAAAAATTTGCCACTGACCACTTATTAACAAACACAGTATAAATACAGTAGCACATGAACACGTACAGTCCACGTCACAATGAGCTCTCCGCTTATTCCAACTTGCCCGATAACGTCAGAAGGAGATACTGTAGGCCCTGAGACAAGAGATATATGTGCTTAATAGGACATCACATAGTTTGATACAGTATACAAATTCTATACAAAATGGTGTTTTTAAAAGCATTATGGAGTTTTTTTTAAATAGAAATGAAATATCTATATTTTTAGTAATTAAATATCTATTTTATTTCTTTATTTTAAATAAAATTAAATATTAATTAAACACTAAAAGCTGTGCTTTTTCTAAATTAACTCACTGGCGTCCCATGTCTTGATTTTGATGGATGGACGGCTGTTTTCCCCAGCTCCGAATTCATTGATGGCATGCACACGGAATTCATATTGCATCCAGGGGTAAAGGTCAACTACGGTAGTCGACTCCGTAGATCCGTCCAAAAACACAGGAGCTGGAAAAACAATATTTGTTCTCTTTAAAATTTGAGAATAATTGATGACTTTTTTTTAGGTGGTCTGTGTCTTTAACATTGCAGAATATGATCACAAGAGCAAAATATTATAAAGAAATAAACATGAATAAAGTATGAATTAAAGATAATGTTAAAAAGGTTCTGGTAATAAAATAAAATAAAACAACTTGAGGGTAAATAAACATAAAAATAAAATAAAATAAAATAAAATAAAGCAACTTGAGGGTGAATAAATAAAATAAAATAACTGAAAAGTGAATAAAATAATAAAATAAAATAAAACAACTCGAGGGTGAATAAAAAAAAATAGAATAGAATAGAATAGAATAGAATAAAATAAAATAAAGCAACTTGAGGGTGAATAAATAAAAAATAAAATAAAGCAACTTGAGAGTGAATTAAAAAAATAAAAAAGAATAAAATAAAGCAACTTGAGAGTGAAAAAATTCAAAAAATAGAATAGAATAAAATAAAGCCACCTGAGGGCGAATTAATAAAATAGAATAAAATAAAAGCTTTAATTATATTTTTTTTAGGTGGATTATGCTTTTACGTTTGCAGAACATAATCACAAGAGCAAAGTAAAATAAAAGACAAAACAGCACATTAATAAGGTATAAATGAAATAAAATAAAATAGAATAGATCTAAGAATATATTAAGTTCTCTTAGATCTATATTAAGATCTAAGAATATTTCAATCTCAAATGTGAGTCAAATCCAATTAAATACATTCTAAAATACAACCAATTTTCAAACATTCATTCTGTATTATTTTTCAGACCTGTGATCTAAGAAAATTAGTTGGAAATGCTTAAAATATGTGTTTTGTCTCCCTCTAGTGGACTCACAGGTGGATGCTGTTTTCCAGTCCTCAGGATCCAAAGCATAAAAGTCTCGTGTTTGTACAACATGTTGGATAAGAGGACTACCGTGGTCTGACCCCAGACTCCATCGTAGTTTTACTGACGTGTCTCCAATCTCTTCCACACGGACGCCACCTGGAGGACCAGGCAAACCTGAACCAAAAACAGTCAATAAAACAATACAAACGGTTAGTTTCTGAACAAGTCACTGCATTGTTTGCACAGTTATGTTCATGTTTTTGATTATATGCACAGAGGCATTATTTTAATAAGCTAGGACACAACTTATTCCAATCACCAACCTTTGACTGAAACGTCAGCTTCTGCGGTGGCGTTGTCCACTATAGTCTGAGCAGTGCAGGAATAGCGTCCTGCGTGCCTCACCTGAATGTTCTTGATCAGCAGGTCTCCAGTGTTCTCCTGACCCTGCAAAAATGCACACAAACATTGAAATTACTTGTCTTTTTGAGAGCAGAATGCCTGAGATTACTGTTTCTACTCACCATGAGCAGCTCGTAGTGTTCAAAGTCAGTGTAGAAGTTGATGACGTAGGAGTCAACGGTCCAGATGAAGGTGATGTCCAGGCTGGAGTCATATGATGCAGAGCACCGGAGAACTGTAGTGTCACCTACAACCGTCTCAGTGTCTGATGGAGCCACAATGATCTTGGTAGCCTCTGAGAAAATTGAACAGACACAAATGCATCTCACATTACTTCATATTAATTAAAAGGCCACACTGAATATTTATAAAAGTAAAAAAGGCATGAAAGAAATATCTATAAAAGTGAATGGTTACCAGTCAAAAAAATAAAATAAATAAATAATAGTAATAATAAACTTTCCCTAATAAATCTATGTAATGTTTGACCTAAAATCATTTTGTTCATTAAAAAAAGAAATTAATTAAAATATTTCAACTACCCATATGTAGTTTTCAGTCCATAATACTAAAGAAAAGATCATCTTATTAATGTAACAATATATATATATATATGTATACTATATATATATATATATAATTATTATTTTTTTAATAAAATAAAAATAATAAAATGAAATAACATTAAAAACTTACACTTATTTGGGCTGTTTTATAAATTATTATTAATTCAAATTGTTATTATTATTAAATATGGGAAATTAATAAATCAATAAATATTAATTTAAATAAATTAAATTCACTTGTATTGTCTAAAATGGCATACATAATTTAAAACAAAACAGAATAAAAATAAAATAATGAAAAGTTGGTATATAAATCAAATAAAATACTAAAATAAAATAAAATAAATGACACTTAACTGGGCTGTTTTATTAACTATTATTAATTTAAAATTAAATTAAATTATTAAATTGTCTAAAATGGCATACATAAAATAAAGACAAGTTGGTATTAAAATAAAATATTAAAATTACATTAAATAATTAAACTTAATTGGACTGTTTTATTAACTATTATTATTATTATTAGCTTAAAATTAAATTAAATTAAATAATTAAAATGTTGGTGTTAAAATAAAATCAAATACTAAAATCAAATTTAATTAAATAATGACAATTAATTGGACCGTTTTATTAATTATTATTAATTTAACATTAAATTAAATTTAGTTTAAAATTAAATTTAATTTAAATTAAATAATTAAAAGTTGGTTTTAAAATAAAAATACTAAAATAAAATGAATTCAACTTAATTGGACTTTTATTATTTATTATTAATGTAAAATTGAATTAAATTACATTTAATTAAATTACATTAAATAACCAAAAGTTGGTTTTAAAATAAAATACTAAAATTCAATTAATTAAAAAAGTCCACTTAATTGGACTTTTTTATTAATTATTATTAATTTACATAATTTAAAACAAAATAGAATAAAAATAAAATAAAATAATAAAAAGTTGGTATTAAAACAATAATTAAAAAAATAATAAAAATAAAAAAATAATTATAAAATGATTTTGTACCGTCTAAACTGACAATCGTTGTAAGTGATTAGATTTGAATTTTGTTTAATTCATGAAAGTGAATCACATTTTAAAATATGTTAAAACAGAAAGCTAGAAAAAAAAACGAAGAAAACGATAGAAAAAAATTTGATCAAATAAATGCAGTCTTGGTGAGCAAGTTGGTATTGTCTAAACTGAATAAAATTAAATAAAAATAAATTTCTACTGTCTAAACTGACAATCTGTGTGATGACAAGATTTGAATTTGTCTGACCGGTGATAGTGAGGGTCCCTGTGCTGTTGGATTTGCCACGGTCATTCTCAGCATAGCACGTGTACGAGCCCTCGTCACTTTTTGACGCGTTAAGAATCTCCAAACTTCCATCATCCCAAATTAACATCCTAAAAAAATAAAATAGATAAAGATAACTGTACCTAAGCTTCTATCTCTACCACAACATTATGATTCACCTGCAAGTGTTTAAGATCGACTGACTAACCTCGAAGAATTGGTCAGCAGCTCTGAGCCTCGTTTCCAAATGAACTTGGGTTTAGGAGCAGCGCGGGGTTTGCACTCTATAACCACACGTCCGTTTTCAGCCCCGAGCAGAACCTTCTTCACTGGATTATAAATGAACGTTGGTGCACAGGCTGTAAAGAAGAGACCATTGAAGACACTCAACCATCAACAATAATTATGTGTCTTTTTGAAGATTTTTTAAAAGCATAAAGAAGGGTTTGAAAGCTCACAGACGACCCGAAGCTCCGCACTGGCATAGATGGTCCCCCATTCATTCTCAGCAATACACTGATACATGCCCGAATCCTCAAACGTGAGACTGGAGAACTTCAGCTCCCCTTTGCCATACTAAAATGGCAGAACAGACATGATTACTTGATATAAAACAAACGGAAGTTCTCAAACAGGTTTTCCTTAACAAATAAAACAGGGTATTAACCGAATAGCCGTCCTTCAGCCAGCGTATCCATGGTATAGGCTTCCCAACAGCAACACATCTGAGAGTGAGTTCACTTCCAACATCTTTCTCTGTGTCATTGATATGCTCCGCCCACTCTGGAGCACCTGAGGACACAATCACATGGACATGGTACTGCATTTGAATTTAAACATTTTATACATATTTTGGACAATGGGACGCCATTATTTTGATGATGTCAAATGGTTGCACTCGTTGAGACACTGGCGCTACCTGTTGCTATTTTTACCACAGCTTTGAAAATATTGATACGATGCCACATTGTGCGGCTTTTGGTTGTAATTTTCAGTCAAAGGTCAACAAGAGAAGAGATGTAAGTCTTCACTGCTTTCCTAGCGATAAAAAGAGGAGAAACAAATGGGAAGATGCTTGTGGATGAATAAAACTTCCTAACCCTGCGTTTTTGTCCTGTCCACTTTAGCCCTGATGCCTTTGAGGCTTTTAGTACCACAGCTACTGAAAGAGCTTACAAGTGGCATAGACAAGAAACGCTAGATGCCATCCTGACAGTATGTAAACCGATGCCGATGCTTGTCATGACGCCGCAGCCACTGAAAGAGTTCCTCATCGTGGATTTCACTCAGTATCTGGGGGGAAATCAATGGTACAGCATTTGGTTTAAGTCTACGCTTATATCCATCGCCACCTGTCAGTAGCTGTGGTCATCGTATCAGTATTTTATTGTCCGAGTTGTGTTGCGGTAAAAATAGCAACAGGTAGCGGCATTAGCTCACTGCAACCATTTGACGTCATCAAAATAACGGCGTCCAAAATGTGTATAAAACGATGTGGATTTTTTAAAATAACATAAATCTTTCATTGATAAACATCATTTATGTTATATTAAGCCATACACGTCTAAATACCCAGGGCTCCCTTTAAAAAAACATTTTATGTATAGTATGAACATGGGTTGTATAAATGAAATTCATACTCTCATGGGATAGTAAAGCAGGGTTGCCAGGTTTTCACAACAAAATCCACCTAACTGCTACTCAAAAAAGGCCAATCACGTTTCGAAGACGTTCTCTCAATAAAAATAGCATTCTTTGTGCGTAAAATACACATTTTTTGGTGGAGATTCCCCTAGTAAATATCACATTATTGGGGTTGCTCAAAAACAACTCGTTGCAGCAGTGTTTGAGTAGCCCAATACTGCGGCAAATCTGCAGACTTGGCAACACTGTAGTAAAATGTCCATTAAATGTGTACTTCAGAATCTCACCGGAAGTATTAGGTCACCTGGGTACTTTTCACCTATACTGTTTTTTAGAATACTATAAATTCAGATGTACTACCTTTGGTGTACAATTTTCACATATTTAATAGTAAGGAAATATTTGATTTTGAATGCAGTAATTTTTTCTGAAATTTATAGTTTTATTCATTAAAACTTATCAAAAGTGACATTAAAGATAATTAGAATGTTAGACATAAATCAAATCACCTTTATTTATATACCGCCTTTAACAATACAGAATACAAATACATAAAGATCATGTGACACTAAAAAATGGAGTTATGGCTGCTGCAAATTCAGCTTTACCATCACAAGAATAAATTCCAATTTAAAAATATATACATTTAGAAAACAGCTATTGTAAACTGTAATAATATTTCACAGTATTGCTATTTTTACTGTATTTTTGATCAAATGAATCATACAGATCCCAAATGATAATAGAATAGAACAGAATATAATAGACTTTTTATTATAAGCTATATATAAACAGAACCAAACCAGTCTAACCTTCCACATAGAGCCACTGTCGATACCAGTCCATCCCTTTAACGTTGAGCGTCTCACACTCGTAGCTTCCTTCATCCTCGTACTGAACGTTAATCAGGTGCAGTAAAGCTCCATTCATGCTAACTTCATAGTTGGGCGGGAGATCAGCGTCTAACTTCCTCCAGCGGATGTGTGGGAGTGGACTGAAACATTGGAAAGATAAACATTGAGTTTATATGGTTAAAAACAACCAGAAATGACTTAGAAACAAATCTAATCTCTATGATTCACTAACAAAAAAGTACTGTTGTATTACTATGTTTATTGGACATGTACCAAGTTTATTAAGAGTGGCATGTTAAGACCATGGTAAATGAAAAGCGTATTCATTCAGTACCACTGTTTAGCATATATGAAAGTACTATGGTATCATCACAGTACTATACAGACAATATGTGACCCTGGACCACAAAACCAGTCTTAAGAAGCATGGGTATATTTGTAGCAATAGCCAACAATACATTGTATAGGTCAAAATAATCAATTTTTCTTTTATGCCAAAAATCATTAGGATTTAAGTAAAGATCATGTTCCATGAAGATGTTTTGTAAATTTCCTACTGTAAATATGTCCAAACTTAATTTTTGATTAGTAATATGCATTGCTAAGAATTTCATTTGGTCAACTTTAAAGGCGATTTTCTCAATATTTTGATTTTTTTGCACCCTCAGATTGCAGATTTTCAAATAGTTGTGTCTTGGCCAAACACTGTTCTATCCTAACAAACCATACATCAGTGGAAAGCTTATTTATTCAGCTGACTCACTTTCCAAGGGCAAAGCACTCCAGAGTGATGTTCTGATGAACCAAAGCATATGTCTTAGGAAATTTCACACGGATATCAGCAGGATACCGCTTCACCTCCTCTGTGCAAAGGGCAGAGATGACAAGGTAGGTCACAAAACAACACTCAGTCTCAGTAAGGCCATTATGAGTAAAAATCTTAGGATTGTGGGTAATGTGACAGCGCTTACTTTCTATTTGTGGAATCAGAGGAATCGGCATGCTGAAAACACTCTTGCCGATGGTGGGGCTTGACACAAAACAAGAATAATTCCCAACGTCAGATGCCTCGACTTTAGCAATGTACAGATTGCCAGTGGTCTGAGACACGAAGCGCCTCTGGTCTGGGAGGATGAAGTTGGGGAAGTCATTGTAGATCCAGCGAAACATTACCTCACCTGAGAGAAACAAACAAGAAATTAGATTTTAGTTGGTGGAAGGAAAGTGGACATGTGCATAAATCATCTTTTAGATATCATGCACTCTCAGAATAAAAAAAAAGGTACAAAAGGTAAAAGTGCCTACACATTTGTACCTTATTTACCTCTAAAGGATGCATTTTAGTACCTTAAAGGTACATATTTGTTCCTGAAGTGAACATATTCATACCTAAAGTATAAAGACTTTGTTAAACTGTGTTTTCCTTGGTGATGTTATCACATCTTACTTGGATAGCGAGAAGGAGGAGAACACAGCAGTACCGCTCCCTGTCCCTCCTTAACATGCACCGCCTCTCTCTCATCTGTCGGGAACTGGTTCAGGTCTACAGCCCAAAAAACAAAACAAAATGAGGAGAGAATATGACAAAAGACACATCTTTACAAATACAATAAGTCCTACTGTATAAGTCACATACATCCAAATTTGACGATGGCCTCTTTGCTGATGACAGTGCCGTACACGTTCTTAGCCACACATACATATTTCCCAGCATGCTTGCCCTTGTCTGGGTTCGTGATGACCAGGTTTCCTCCCACCAGGCTGAAGTGCTCATCAGGTTGTTCCATCAGTTTAATTTCCCAGTTGTTTAACCACCATCTGTGAAATATAGAGTTTTATTAATGACCTTCTGATTGATTTTCTCACAGATTCTTCTTGCAAGTGCGAAGTCTAGTAAACACCTCCCTGCAATGTCCCATAGGTAATGACAAAGCAAACACAAGATCAGAAGGGAAAAAATTACTTAATAATTGCTGGAGGGTTGGCACGCGCCCTGCAGTTCATGGAGATTTTGTTCTCAGGTGAATCCTCCGCATACACTGTGTCCAGAGGCTCCTCCTCAAATATGGGCCCAAAGCCTGTGGCCTCCTCTGATGGACAAGACATCAGCCAGCATTATATTCAATTTACAAAAAACCTACCCAATGATTAAAATGAGGTAACATATTCTGAGGTGAAAAATATCAGTATTTCATGTATTTACTTGTAGGTAAAAGTTGAAGACTTACTGTCAAAAATTCTGGGTTCAAAGATCCTGGGTTTAATTGCAACTGGAAAATTACAGAAAACATTTCAGAACAACTTTAATTTAAGTTACTTGGACAGCAATTTTTATTGTGTGTTTTAGGAGAATATCCATAATATCGACATAATTGTAATCGGAATCATTTTAATCGGAAGCAAAAATGTGAGGTTAAAAAAAGTCAGATGACGGATCTATTTGTTACAAACGCACAATGTTTTGTTTCACAAGATGTTATTTGACCATCGTATTATGAATTATTGTGATGTTTCTATCAGCAATTGGACTCTCATTCTGGCGGCACCCTTTCACCGCAGAGGATCCATTAATGAGCAAGTAATGTAATGCTGAATTTCTCCAAATCTGTTTCAATGAATAAACAAACTCATCTACATCTTGAATGGACTGAGAGTCAATTTTCATTTTGGGATAAACTAGTCATTTAAACATAATTTTGTATGTTTTTATAGGAACCATTGGCTGCACCCAAATTTGGTATGTGTGGAGTTTCTCAACTCAAACTCTGAAAGTTAAAAAAAATCATTATTTACTATATTTAATATAATTTTTTACCCTTAAAAAGCTCCTGCACAAAAGGAATTCAGCTAAAGTCCTGGGATAGTTTTGTACCTAAAATTTAACTTAATAAATACACACAAACACAGACATTTTCAGTTCCTCACCGGCTGATAAGAAGAAGTAGGAGATAACACACAGAAGCATGGCTGGGGTCACCATCTTGATCTGACTGATAAAAACCAAGCCTGAAAAAGAGAATAGGAGAAAGAGCGTGTGTGTGGGTGAAGTGCTGTATAGCTGCAGTGTTGAAAGCTACTGAAAGCTGCTTTGTCTCACTTATGTGCAGACTTTGTCTGAACTGAAACATTAACAATTTATCACATCCTACCAATGCTGTGAATCAGCAATCCACACCTTCTCTCTCACAGACTATGCACATATGCACACATGCATGTTTACGCCTACAAGTTCAGTCATGATTGCAGGTGTAACACATAAAGGAAAGGAAAATCTTAACATAAACACATGCACACATGCTCACACCGTTGCTATATGCTAAATGCAGTCCTTGCTAACACATGCAGCACGTCTTATTTGCTGCCACTGCACTTTCACAAATGCTAGCAGAGGGTGAACAAGGACATTTTTATCTGCCACCTATGATGTGTCTATAAATTATGCATCTCAAGAACACGCTTGGCCATCCATCTCTCTATTATAATTGTATTTGCAGCAAGTTATGCACGTGTGGTCTACTTGAATGCATTGCATTTTCACCAATCTCTTATAATCTCATTGCATCCTCTGATCTGCTGTCTGCTCTTGTCCTGCACACTCGGATTTAGGTCACTGCATGTCTACTGTCAGGGAGTGGCAGTAAAAAACTAGCAGCTGATCTGAATGATCTTCAAACTGAAATACACGGATTTACATTTTCATTTAAAAGAGCAATAAAATCGTGGATGGATTTCATTGTCTTTTTCCTCACTATTTTATTTTACAAATATTATAGTTATAGTTTAGTGTGACCATAACAACATAATAAATGTATTTTTTTAAACACTAATAAGTCTAATAACTGCGTCATTGATTAAAACTCCTTAGCGCCGCCCTCCGGCATAACACAGTCATTACAATCCATCTTTTTTGTTGCCAGGAAACCGAGGACTAACTTCTGTCCCGTTTAAAGTTTAGGCAAGTAAATATCATGTCATTAACTCGCATCACGGCTTATTCCTGCATTACAATTAGCAAATATATCGGTATGTTAAAAATACTATAGGCTAATGTAATTTATATTAATTCACGCGTGTTAATTTTATAGTTATTTTTAAATAACATCTGCAATATGTATTCTCATTTTAATATGTATTTTGTTTATTTATTTGTATGTTTTTTTTTTATTTTATAAATGGATGGCATCCACTATGACCGGACTCATCCACCCTGTTCTGCATTGCGGTATTCCCAAACTGCGCGGAACACCTTCATCCGGACTTTAGCATGCGGAATAAACTCCTGAAGGTCATAGACGCATCATATTCTCACCAGAAACCCCAGAGCTTTACATATCATCATACCAGCCGCAAACTTACCGGAAGAATGCGTTCAATCCGTAGTCAAACCCACAGAGCTGGATCAGAACCACCGCGTCGTCCCGCAGCCCAGCGCGGAGACAGACACACGGCCCGCGCGGCACCAGCCTGCTATTGGATGAGAGCGGAAGCTGCGCATGCCAAGATGCCGTAACACAGAGGGATGCTGTCTAAGTCCATGTGCTGCTGCAGTGGATCTCAAACTAGTCAAGGTGATTTTAAGGCATTTCTGAATTCTGATTGAAAAATGTATATGGAGCAGCACGTGATATTTGGTGATTTAAGGTAGTAAGAGGCTTATCCACACACATCTGTTCAAATCCAGTGGATTAAATTCTTACACTGGCAGAGGGAGGGAAAGAAATAGATTATGTGTTGTTTGTATGGAGAAACAGCAGTGCAGCAAGGAAATTCTGGCACTCCAGATGTGGCTACAGAATAGCATATAGCATATATAAATATATTGGCTATTCTATAGAACTGGTTCAAAGTCAGAGTTGAAAACGTCTTTTTCTACAAATTTTGTATGTATGCACATTGTATAATATCCAAGGTACACATTTCTAGTAATTGTGCAGTTATTTCTCACTGCACAACTGTACTAAAATGTAATTATTTCCCCTAAATAAAGGATTATGTGTTCCCTACTCACTACTGAATAATGATGACGTTTTCGTCTTGACTGTTTTGGTAGTGACAATTTTAGATATTTTTAATCCTAGCTCTAAGATGCTATTCAGGTTAGATGGCATAGTTCTAAACAGTTGTACACATATAAAAACTAAACGTTGTGTAATAACACCTCCAAAAAACGACGTCAAAACTTCCTCAAATGTTTCCGTTTTGACCCTTTCTGTAGTGACAATTTTAGATAGTTTTGAGCCTACCTCAAAGATGCTAGCCAGCAAATGGTTAGCTAGCACAGTTCTGAACAGTTGTACACACATAAAAACTAATTGTTATGGAATAATACCCCCCCAAAAAAAACAATGTTACTACTGAAATGTCACCAGATGTTTTGGTCGTGACAATTTTAGATACTTTTGAGTTTACCTCAAAGATGCTAGTCAGCAAATGGTTAGCTAGCACAGTTCTGAACAGTTGTACACATATAAAAATGACATTTTATGGATTTACTTACAAACAATGATGTCAAAGCCGAAATTTCCTCAAATGTTTCGGTTGTGACTGTTTCGGTAGTGACAATTTTAGATACTTTTGAGTCTACCTCAAAGATGCTAATTAGCTAGCGCAGTTCTGAACAGTTGTACACACATGAAAAGTAAATATTATGGAATAACACCCCCCAAAAAAACAAAAAACAAAAAAAAAACAAAGATGTCACTACCTAACCACCACCAAATGCTTCGGTAGTGACAATTTTAGATACGTTCTCAAATATGCTAATCAGCACATGGTTCGCTAACACAGTTCTGAACAGTTGTACAAATATATATAATATAAATATAGAATAACATCCAAAAAAAATGTTTTTAAAAACAACAATAGAAGAAAATGCAAAAATTAATTTAATATGTTTTCATAAGTTGAAATTTAGGGGTTATGGGCAGCCACCTCCCAACTTAAAGTACCTAAAAATGATGATTTTACATATATTAAGCTTACTGATATCTTAAATATTATTGTGGGCTTCAACAGATAAAACATTTAAGTAAACATCTAAGAACTGAATTCTAAAATGCTTTTTAAATGTGTTTTTTTTTTTAGTTTGCACCAACTCTGTAGAATGGCCCATATATGCATATATATTTATTGTGTATAAAAAAAAAATCAGAAACAGACAGATGGTAGTGAAATCCGGAAACCAACATTTATTTGAATCCTTTTATATACAAAATATTTTTTTTTTGCGATTATATTATAGAGTAAACCATTTCACAGCCTTTCATGCTTTATTTTCATGTAGCTTTAACATTAACCAGAATATTATTTCACACACTACGTTTCATTCATCTTTGCCCCCTCCGACAAAAACACATCAAAAGATTCTGCACCCACAGCAGTGCAATCCGGCCTCCTCCTTTGGGGATGCGTCCATCTCTTCTCTTAATTTCCCTACAGAAAAAAGTCAAACTAGCTGGCCAAATAGAAAAGAAAACAACAGTGTCATTAAAAGAGTTAAGAGCTGATGTGTGTGTGAATTCAGGTGGAACACTGTGCGGTTTTCTGCAGCGCTACCTTATGCGTACTCAATCAAATGGGGTTTTCTTTTTTTCATCCAAAGTGATTTACGGTACAAATTGGTGGGACGGTTTCCCTAGAGCATCCTGGGATATACCGTCACACTCAAGCCGCCTCGGCGTCCTTTCATGTGTCTGGCTGGATATTTACAAAGCAAATGTCAGATCTATACATTTAAAAAGCAGACAAATCCAAACTAAAAAACTTGATGCAAGTTATGACAAGCTAAATCATGAAAATCAAGGGCCTCGCCAACAAAAAAAGGCTCGCCCCCATATATACAGTGAACAGACATAAACACACATTCATCCATTCCAAACACACACAAATATATTCATGCATGCCCGCATAAACCGCACACACTCCAGCCATAATCGACGACAGCACCGCTGTCAACCGTGTGTTTAGTGAAGCCCTGATTTCACTACACCCGACAGCTCGTAATACTTCATAACATGCAGTAACGTGATTTAAAAAATGGTTACATGTGAGAATGTGTATATTTCTGCCTACTATGTTGAGATCTTCCCAAGGACAAGCTACAGCCGTTTGTTTCCGTCGGACCGATCAACAGCAGTTCACTCTTTACAGAGAAGTGGCAGTATTTTTAGCTGTCGAAAAGGGGAATGAGATGCCCCTCAGGTGACATCATTTCCTTGAGTCTTGCGGTCTTCGCTCAGCCCAGGATTTGGGTATCGCTTGCTTGATATAAAAGTTGGCTGCGCTCAAAGTGATGACAGGGAATTTTGAGTACGGAACAATGTTTTCTACCAAGGCACTAAGGAACCGTGCTGAGGGGCCTTCGTTGCATCCCGTTCTGTACAACCACACCAAGAGCAGCGCGAATTCTGGCGCCCAAAGCGGGGTCGCGGGGGGCTACATGGCTGACTGGGGGGCTTTCCTTCGCAATAACAGTCCTGGATGAAGTGAACCTTAACTCTTTAAGTCAACGACTTTTCTTCAGGGATAAAACATTGAAAAAATCAGTCGTAAAAATAAACAGAACAAACACAGGGTGCAAAATGAACCACAAGAGAAGGATAAAACCACGTCTGTGTCTGAAAAGAGTGCTTGTGTGTCAAAAACATGCTACCTCACATCCCTGATAACCAGTTTTTAGATTCAGCGATTTTTTTCGTATATTCAAAACTTCTGACGCCTAATAACAGCTTTTACACGTATTACATACTTCACAACAATGCCCACAAAGACATTGGTGCCTGAAATGTGCATAATACCGATTTGAACACTGACGACAGAACGCAACAGGCATTAGCTGTGAAGCAAAAGTGAGTATCATATAGTCAGACGAGGTTCACGGTCTCCACAACGCTGGCTGAAGGTACGGTCACATTAGCGAAAATGTAGCCAAATGCACTGTTCGCACAGTAAATCAGTGAAACTGTTTCATAGAGCTGTAAATGTGACCGCACCTTAATGCTGATTCGCCAAGGGTGTGACGTCAGTGATTCCAAGCGAGTCCAAGAGACGAGATGGTGCGATACAATGCCATCTGATGGTGAATGGGGCCATGTTAATAAAATATATTTCAATTTATATATTCCTATACACATATATCGATGTATATGTACGCTCGCTGTAGGATAATACACTTAATATGTCTCAATGTCATGTGGCTTTCATTCCGATTGCGGAATCTTTCATTAGGGGCGTTTGTTTTATTTCTTTTGCTGTGTGATGTCAGGGGGTCACAGTGCAATAGAGACTGTTCTCCGTACGATGGTGTGACGAGGAGGTGGGGTGTTGGATGGGTCGAAGGTCACGAGGCATTTCCAGGCAGTTACACGAAGGAGTTCATGGCGTTGACCGGAGATGGAGCCTCCGAACTCTCGTTACCCTCCGCCGTGTCTTTTTCCTTCTTCCCACTGTACTGGCCAATGAACGAGCCGTCCTCGTTGAACTGGCCGTCTCCTCCCTCGCCGTAATCCACCAGGCTGTCGTCGCTGTCGTCCTTCTTGACCGTCCCATTGGATGGGGTTCGGCTGCCTTTCAAGGGCTTGTGGTCCTCCGTGTCACTGATGTAAAGAGTAGAGACAAGGGGGAGGGGAGGATATTACAATAGCAGCGTTTAAACCGACTAAGCTAGATAGCGGAGATCGTCCATTTCCAACATGCAGGTTTTTTCACAACAGTCCATATGCGTCTCTCTCCTATATCCGGAAGGCAGCTGATGTTCATTTCTGGTCATAACGTGCATTTGGAAGGGTACGTTTGGCAACATTCATCATAATGCATAAACCACTTTATTTAAAACTTGAGAATCAAAAAATGACCGTTGAGGATTTCAAAACAAATGCAGTAAAAATGTAAATCAAAAATAATATATATAAACAAAGTGAAATCACAACAAGCAATCCAAAAATACAAATAACTATGGAAACCCGTTTCCGCAACTGAATAAAAAAATAAGGTAGTTGTGACTTTTTATCTCACAATTCTCATCTCAGAATTTTGATATAAACTCACAATTGAGAGTTATAAAGTCTGAATTGCAAGATATAAATTCCCAAATCTGACTTTTTTTTCTCAGAATTGTGATTTATTAATCACCTTGTATAAACTTGTAATTCTAAAAACATATCAGCTTTTTCCCACCTCAAAACTGGACTTTAATCAAATTTGGACAATTGTGAGTTTATATCTCACAATTCGGAGGAAACAAATATCAGAATTACGAGAAATGAACTTGCATTTGCGAGAAAAAAAAAAGTCAGTATTGCGAGATACAAACTCGCATTTGTGAGGAAAAAAAGTCAGAATTGCGAGATACAAACTCGCATTTGCGAGAAAAAAGTCAGAATTGTGAAATATAACTTCCGAATTGCAAGAAAAAAAAGTCTGAATTGCGAAATTCCAACTCACATTTTTGAGAAAAATGTCCAAATTGCAAGATATAAAATTTCGAATTGCAAGAAAAAAGTCAGAATTGCGAGATACAAACTCACATTTTCGAGAAAAAAGTCAAAATTGCAAGATATAATCTCACAATTGCAAGAAAAAGGTCAGTATTGCGAGATACAAACTCGGATTTGCGAGAAAGTCAGAAATGTGAGATACAAACTCGCATTTGCGAGAAAAAAAGTCAGAATTGCAAGAAAAAAAATCAGAATTGTGTAATACAAACTCGCATTTGCAAAAAAAGTGGGATTACAAATATAAACTCCCAATTGCAAGAAAAAAGGTCAGAATCGTGAAATACAAGCTCGCGTTCGTGAAAAAAAGGTGGGATTACGAAATATAAACTCCCAATTGCAAGTAAACTCGTATACAAACTCGATACAAACTTGCATTTGCAAGAAAAAAGTCAGAACTGCGAGAAAAAAATCTGAATTGCGAGATAAAAACTCGCAATTGCAAGAAAAAAGTCAGAGCTGCAAGATACAAACCCGCATTTGTGAGAAAAAAAGTCAGAATTGCGAGGGAGCCGGGATTACGAAATATAAACTTCCAATTGCAAGAAAACAGTCAGAATTGCAAGATACAAACTCACATTTGCGAGAAAAAAGTCCAAATTGTGAGATACAAAGTTGCATTTGTGAGTCAAAAAGTCAGAATTGCGAGAAACAAACTCGCATTTGCGAGAAAAAAAATGGCTTATATCGTGATACTGAGTCAGAAAAAGTTTATATCTCGAAATTCTGACTTTATAACTCGCAATTGCAAGTTTATATCACACAATTCTGAAAAAAAAGTCAGTATTGTGAGATAAAAAGTTGCAACATTTTTTTTTTCTTATTCAATGGCAGAAATTGGCTTCCATAAATAAATATGCTATTTTTTATTTTTTTTTTCAGATTTAAAATTTTAGTAAAGGTTGGGTTTGGCTTGACCGTGAGATTTACAGCCATCAGTTTGATTTCCTACTGTAAGTAGTAGATGAATAACAGGGGATTTTATGCATGCAAGACTTGCAGAGCCCCTCTTACCTTTCTGAAGATCTGAACTCCCCCCAAAATTAAAACACACAGGAGGAACACATGAGACAAGACTGACATGTTTGACAATGAGGTTATCACTTTACAATGAAAAAAATGAATGCAGTGACATCATACACAACAAATGATAGACTTTATGAACAGGACATGTGAGATGTTAATACAAGACCAAAAAAACAAACATGGATGACGACTGCTGCCGATTCTGATTTGGCACTTTCAGTTGAAATTGAATTTTAATGATACATGAGTACATTATATATAATTTAATTAATATTTAATATATAATTTATGTCCTCAATTAGCTATTGTAAGCTGAGATCAATTCATCCAGTTCCAATCATATCAATAAAGACAATATGACCAACCATATTACAAAAAATACACACAGATATAAAATAATAAATAAAAAAAATATCTATGATAATAAATATTATTGATGACAATAAATATTATAGATGACAAAACAAAATAACAAACCACAGCAATAAATCCATCATGAACATAAATGAGGAAGGCAAATTTGACACTCGAAATGTGGTAAATGAATAAAAATGTAAAAAATGAATTCAAACGTGTAAAATATTTTTCCAGTCATATAATACACATAATAAAAACGTTTGCTCCTGCTTTCCTCAAGCTGTTTTGCGGTGAAGCCAAAGATGTTTACATTCATCTCAGAGGAATGAAAAAATTACGGTCTGAATCCCTGAGCAAGAGGAGAAGCAAGTTTGCTTTTAATGAGTCGTGAAACTTCCATGTACCATTGGTGCAATTTAAACATTTATTTGTCATGATTTCTGATCAAAGTAATATAAATAGGTGTAGATTAAGTCCTATGTGTTGTTTTCCTCACCTGTACTCCCCAAATGTCCCGTCGTCCTCTTTCATAGGCTGGATTTCTGGATCTTGATGGGCATCTTCTTTTTCTTTTACTATGAGATCAAAATCAACAAGTTGCATGCCATAAGTTCGCCTCTTTCGTACAAAGGAGTTCCCACGGTTCACATGTTTGTTTAAAACATCTCACATCAAATTTATACATTCACTTACCTGGATATTTGCCTCCTTTGTTCCTCTTTATAAAGCAAACGATGAGTAGCACCAGGATCAGTAAAGCAATGGCACACATTAGCCCGATAAACCAGCCCTGTGTGGCTATGTCAACTTGCTTGCTAGTCATGGCTGCAAAAAAAGAGAATAAAATGAACCAATCCTCACTTTTCATTCATTTTAAACATTACGGTTAATTTATCATGCACATGTCACCAAGAACAACAACAACAACAACACAAAATATTAGCATCAACAGGACAGTAGAAATTAACATGAGCTGAACATCAATATAACATAAACCTCAAGTTTTTGTTTTTAGGATGTCAACAAGAAACATGGATTTGAAGAAGTGCATTTAAAATCCTCTGACGATGTATGAAGACTGCTGTAGGATGTCAAAGAAAATAGTAAGGAGGAAACGGACAAAAATGGTTCTGGCATGCAAACTCGAATGGACTCCAAGTATGCGTATTTTGTTAATATTCCAAACCAAAACTACAGGTAATGTCTGGAACTGAGGCTGGGCGGGGCTTCACGGGTGAATGACAGGTGAGGTTGATGCTGGCAGTCAGTCTACAAACATGCTCTCCTCACCTGGAACTGTAATCACCAGCTCATCTGTACTGTGGACCGTTCTGTTCGAGTGGTCTTTGGCTACCACCTGAACCCTATAGGACATCCCCGGCTTTAGTCCTCTAATCTGATATGTCCGAGTGCCATTTACAAACTCTTCTTTCCAGGGTTCTTCACCTGGAGAGAAGGGCCGACGGCAGGGGACAGATTATGGTGTATCCAATTACGCAGGAAAAAAGTTGACTTTATTGATTATTACAGTATAATAGGTTCTTTAAGTCAACTGTGAGATAAAATGTGATGTTTTAGTATACATTTTGATGTTACACAAATGTATATAATATTAAATAACTTGATCTTTATGGTGTTAATCTAGTATATTAAAGGATTAGTTCACTTCCAGACTTAACATGTTTCACACCTGTGTCATCCAGGATGTTTGTCTTTCTTTCCTTAGTCAAAAAGAAATGAAGGTTTTTGAGGAAAACATTCCAGGATTTTTCTCCGTATTGTGGACTTCAATGGGGATCAGAGGGTTGAAGGTCCAGATTGTAGTTTCAGTGCAGCTTCAAATCTTATATAGCAAAACGATTGGTCATTTTCGTAAAAAAAATGTAAATTTATTTACTATCACAAATGCTCATCTTGCACTAGCTCGACCTCACATTATGTAGTGACGTTGGAAAGGTCATGCGTGACATAAGCGGAAGTACCGACCCAGTGTTTAGAAAGCGAATGTGCAAAGTCAAATGCCCTTTACAAAAAAGATAATACAATGATGTCAGATGATTTTGAAGTTGGAGGAGAAAATGAGAGTTTTTCGCCCTACACTGCATTTTTGAACCAAAGTACATAGATGAAGAGCTAACCACACATGACCTAGTGAAAGACCAGCATTTGTGGTTAAAAACTATATACATTTTTATTTTTTTTAGAAAATGGCCAATCGTTTCACTAGATAAGACCATTATTCCTCAGCTGGGATTGTGTAGAGCCCTTTGAAGCTGCATTGAACCTGCAATTTGGACCTTCAACCCATTGGTCCCCACTGAAGTCCACTATATGGAGAAAAATCCTCAGAAACCTCAGAAATCTCAGATGACACAGGGTTAAGCAAATTATCCAGAAATGTTTCTATTGTAGAAGTGAACTAATCATTTAAATAAACGCATGGAAGTACTTAAATTAATTTAAGGAGGACAATCTTACTTTTATCAATAGCATATTTCACATAAACATTCCTATCCGGCCCCAAGTATTCCCAGCTTATCACAGCATGGTCCTCCTCCACCGAGGAGTTCACACTCCCAAACATCTGACCAGCAGGTGGCGCTGATCAAACAAGGAAAAATACACATAATGTAAGAATTTAGAGATTATGAAATGATGCTGTAAATCCTGTATATTTGGATGACTAGTGACCCTAAAAAGCATATAGATGCATACATCACACCTTTATATGTTAGAAACGTTTCTTTACATAAATTATTTGCAAATGCAACCTGATTTGGATATTTTATATCTAATCCAATGAAATTCATATATTTGAAGTGTCTTTTTGGGGTCACTAGAGATTTATTCATTTATTTAGTTTTTATTAATTGTACATTGAAAAGTTTGGGGTCGATTTTTAAATGTCTTTGAAGAAAATCACTTATTTTCACCAAGGCTGCACTAATTTTAAAGGATTCTTTGTTCGATCATTTTTTAAAGATTGAATCTTTTGTAATATTATAAATGTCTTTACTGTTACTTTTGATTAATTTAATGCATCCTTGCTGAATAAAAGTGTTAATTCTTTAAAAACAAAACAATTACTGACCCCATACTTTTGAACGGTTGTGTATATGTAGCTTTCTTCACTCATTTTTTTTTATTATAAATCATGTGAAACTTAAATAATGAATGTAACACCTCTACGATTTGTAACAGTGTAACATCTATAGTTTCCTTTTTAACACAAGTATAACAATGAAGGAAAGAGAGAAAAGGTGCCGGGACAGGAGTGTTTGTACCCTTGTGAAACGGGGGCTGCAAAGATTGAGTGACAGGGGAGGTTGGTGGTGAAGGGGGGGCTGAGCCTGGAAGAATACAGAGAATAGTAAAACACACAACATAAAACACAAAACATTAGAAAGAGAGAACACAAGGCAGTGAAAGAGAGAAATGCAGATCAGAGTTAACAGCATGCAGGAACATGCAGTTCACCGGTGCAATGAGAGCTAGTTACTGCGTGGTTCAGAAAGGACGCTGGGATCAAGGCAGAGAGATCTGGGTTTGTCTTATCATACATTTGAACATCACTCTACACTCAAAAACATCTAATGTCCTTGTCTACGCTAGTTAAAAGGATAGTTCACCCCAAAATTAAACTTAGGGCATTTACTCACCCTCATGCCAATGATTTTACATTATGAAAACAATCACACAGGTCTTTTCTACACAATAATCACAGTTGTTAATCTCCAGAACTGACAAAAAGACAATAAAAGAAGGCTATATGACTCATTTGCAACAGTTCAAGTCTTCTGAAGTGATATGATAGCATTAATGTGATGACGAACCAAATTTAAGTCATTATTAACTGATAATCTTCCTCTGCTGTGAGTTGTTAACTGTGATTGATTCAATGACATGATTCATGAATCATTTTAATTCATAAACAAATCACTTAGTTCAATTTGTGAATCTGATCATCACTGAAAAGAAACGACTCAGTGATTCACTCACTGATTCAGTTGTAGCAGTTCACCGAGTGGAAAAATTATGAATGACTAATTCAAAAAGTTGCATGGCATTAAAGCTCACATACGAGTTCACATGATAATTCAATAGTCTTCAACAGTCTCAAGTCTTCTGAAATCATACAATAATGTTACAGTGATTAAAAGAATCATTATTCCTGCATAATTATCCCATGCAGTGAGATTCAGTTCAATTCATGAATCATTTGAGTGAAAAATTCATTAATCCAGTTCCTAAGTTCACTATGTGGAAAAATTCTGAATAACTAAGTGAATAAGATCTATAAATTCATTCTGATTGTTATATAAAAGTAACATGGCTTCAAAAGACTTGAAATATAGTGCATAAGTCATGTGAATCACTGTAATGGTGCTTTTTTGTCATTTTTTAAGATGACTAGAAAAAATAACAGCATACAGCCATTCAGGCAATCAACCAACCAACCACATTTATTTTTGGGTGAACTATACCTTTAAACAGCAGATGTTCTAGCTAAGCCTTACTGAAAGCAGTGGGATGGAATTTGCATTTGTTGGTAACATGATTCTCCATGACATATGGAGCAGGCCGAGTCAGGTGTAAAGCTTTTTTGGCCTGAGGAGGTTCATGCATATGTATCTATTTCTTTTCACGGCTACAGTGGCTTTCTAGTTTCATAGCTGATGCTTGACCAGCATGCATTCTCATCAGCCTGATACTGGGGTTACCTTTACCCGCCTCTACTGCGGGATGTGGAATAAATGCTTCATAGAAAATAGAGAGAGAGAGACAAAAGGAGACAAAGGTAGAGGGGATATAAGTAGCGGCCACCTGACAACCAAAATAGATTTCTAAATGTGTAAGTCATGAAATATGATGCTGTTGTAAGGTAAATACAAACATAAATAAATAAGGTTCAAATGCTCACTGATGCTTCAGAAGGAAACACGATGCATTAAGAGCCAGGGGAAAAACTTTCTGAATTTGAAGATCAGGATAAATGTAACTTATTTTGTCTTCTGGGAAACATCTTCTGTAGCTTCTGTACTAAATGGAAAAAATATGATATTTAGACAAAACAAGATGTACACATTTTCATTCTGTTCAAAAGTTTTAACCCCCAGCTCTTAATGCAGTGTGTTTCCTTCTGGAGCATCAGCGAACGTTTGAACCTTCCGTAATCGTTGCATATGAGTCCCTCAGTTGTCCTCAGTTTGAAAAGATGGATCTCAAAAAAAAAAAAAAGAATCTGTGGGACCTGAAGGATTTTTCTGTAGAACAGCAGGCAGTTTAACTGTTCGGAACAAAGGAGGGACTCATGAAAAACTATCACTAAACAAAAAAACACAGCTGTGGATCATTCACGTGACAACACAGTATTAAGAATCAAGTGTATGTAAACCTTTAAACGGGATCATTTTTTATAAATTCAACAATTATTTTCTCTTGTGGACTATATGTAAACGTCTCTTATGTGAAATATCTTATTCAGGTCAGAACTAAATAAAAAATAACATGCATTTTGTATGATCCCTCTTATTTTGTGCAGATTCTGCAAGGTGTATGAAAACTTTTGACTTCAACTGTATATAAAAGTTAATTCATTACAAATGAAAATATATGTTAAATTTGTTACATTTTTTTACATTTTTTAAAAAGAATACATATAAAAAATAAAGTATAAAAGACAGATACATTTGCGTGTTAAATCTATTCATGGTTTATGCAACCCTTAAAGCATTAAAAGTATTATATTGTAGACATACAACATGGACTACAAACAAGAACACTCCGAATTCAGAAAACTGAAACACAAACCTTTGCACAAGTTGTATTCTGTTTGCAATTCATGTGAAGCCACCATTGAGAATAAAATACTGCACCTGGATCTTTGCATCAAATCCTGAAAATGTTATATTGTAAAATCAGTCACAAAGCTAGTTCTCACCTTCATCTACAATTGTGACGCCCTCTTCTGTAACAGTGGGGCCAGAGCCCTTGACAGTCATGGCGTTCAAATAGAACTTGTAGCGTGTGCTGTGCTTGAGGTTTTCCAGAGTGATGCTGGTCTCGTTTGCTTGTAGAAGCAGCTCTTTGAGCGGCCCGAGTTCAACTGTTGCATTGACTATAAGGAGAGAGCATAAGCGATCTGCATCTTCTTATAAATCAGCAACAAAATCCCATAAAACATGCCTCAGTTTAGACTTACCAGGCTGGTATTTGAGCAAGTATCCTGTCAAGTGACCGTTGTGTTCAACAGGTGGTGCCCACTTCACAATCAATGAGTCCACGTTCAGATTTTCAACTTCTAATTGTGCAGGAGGCCCAGGAACTAAAAAAAAGAAAGAAAAATATATATATAGTGGATTCTGCTTTAAATTATATTCCATACTTTGACAAGTGAGTACATATAGTAGGTGAGTACACACTCTACCTCCCTCTGGTGTTTCAAATATCTGACTGGTGCTGGTGGGTCCGTCTCCTTTCCCGTTGTAGGCTCTAATGTTGAGGGTGTACTGGCTGTAGGGATGAAGGTCGATCAGAAGACCCTCCGTCTCACTCCCGTGAAAAATGAGCTCCTGTGGTTTCTCGGGCTCGGGGTCTTGCTTGTGTAGGCTTCTTACCTTCCAGTAACTCACCTACAAAATGGCTGACATCTTAGACTGTTTGCAGGTCAAATGTCAACATCTTTAGGTAGTGAAAAATATTAGAGATGTAAATGTATTTTCAGTGTAAAAGGGATAGTTAACCCAAAAAAGAAAACTACCCCATGATTTACTCACCCTCAAGCCATCCTAGGTGTATATGACTTTCTTCTTTCAGACGAATACAACTGTAAGTATATTAAAAAATCTCCTAGCTTTATAATGGCAGTGAATGGGTGTTGAGATTTTGAAGTACAATAAAGTGCGTCCATCCATCATAAAAAGCACTCCACTTCACTCTCTTGTGAACCTAGTCTCGCGTAGCCAGACCTTCAGACTGACGGCTAAAGGTCTGGAATTCATGGCAGCTTTCATTGGCCAAGGCCCGCCCATAAGGCCGTTTGACCGACATGTCAAACAACCAATCACAGTTCGTTTCGTTCAGCGTCACGTTTCGGTGCGTGGAAATGCCCCCACAACAACAGACTGGCATGCAACAAATCAGTCATTAAAATAACCAGCATTGAAAGTTGACGAAGAAGAGGGAGAACAAGCAGTAAGTCAGTAATTTGTTTGCGAACGTCGCAAATGTGTATAACAACAATGGCGTCTGCATAAGCACCTTTTAGCAAAACGCTGAGTAAATCCGTCTGCGCTTAGTTTCCAGGCGGACCGAAAATAAACGCGACACTCGCGTCTCCCGGAAATCCGATCAAATTCAACTAATCAGATGACGACTTCGACATTCCTGAAGTGTTTCCAGTTAAGTGTACCATATGCATCAGACGTTTAGCCAGCGTTCCGTGGGCGTGACGTCTGAGGCTGAGACTATTGTGAACCCACGTATGATAGTAAGTGGAAGCTAGAGATTATGGTTTATAAAGTTTTAAATATGGATATTTTTCTTACACAAATGCTTCTATTCACTTCTGAAGGCCTTTATTAACCCCCCAGCACCTGGTGGAACACTTCTATGATGGATGGATGCACTTTATTGAACTTCAAAATCTCAACACCCATTCACTGCCATTATAACGCTTGGAAGAGCCAGGACATTTTTTATATAATTCCAATTGTATTGGTCTGAAAGAAGAAATTCATGCACACCTAGGATGGCTAGAGGATGAGTAAATAATGGGGTATTTTTCATTTTTGGGTGAACTATCCCTTTAAGTAAGTACCTTATATCCATTCAGTCGCCCTTGTACTGTTGAAAGAGGAACAGCGTCCCAATGCACTTCCGCCACTGTCCCATTCTGAACTGAAACTTTAAGGTTCTCTGGGGCCTTAGTTGGTACTAAGATAACAAAGACAAAACATAATTTTTTACTGCAATTTGTAATGGAACTATACTCTTTATTTGGCACTCAGTGCATTCTTAGACTGTATACATGTGATGCCAACTTGGATAATATATAAATCAACTTTAAAAGCTTTCTAAGTCTTACTTACAGTCCTCTCCTGAGTATCCCAGCACCACCTGTGGTCTAGGACCCGGGCCGTAGTCATTGACCGCCTGCACGGTGACTTCGTAAGGTGCAAAAGTGGGCGTTCCTGTCACCACATATTGCGAGACATTGGCCAGAGTGAGTGAAGTCCATTTCTGATCCAGATCTTTCTGCCTCCAGCTCACCTTGTACTGTAGGCCTGGACCGTTCGAGTCCAGCCCAGTCAGCTCCTGGTCACCAGACATCAAAAAAGAAACCGTATCAACTAGGAACTCAGCTAAATTAGTAGGTATACTCTTAAAAATAAAGGTTTGTTATTGGCATCTATGGTTCCTTGAAGAACCTTTAACATCCATGGAAACTTTTCAATGCACAAAGGGTTTTTATAATGGAAAGGAAATTTTGATTTTTTAAATCTTATCTATTCACTAATTCATGAAAGGTTCTCTACAGAACCCAAAATGGTTCTTCAATGCCATTCTACTGAATAATATCAAATCATAAGTGTTTACCCTCCAAGTTATTGTCATACTGTCAGGTGACGTTCCAATGACTGCAACGTCTGTTGGATTCACATCAGGCTCTATGAGAATTACAATCAAACTTCGATTAACAAAAATACACTTTTAAAGATTTTTAAGCATTTTACTTTCTTACTAGCGTAACTCACGTGCAGGGTTGGTTCTGTACTGTCTAGACGGAGCGCTGGGTTCGCTCAGACCCACGTCATTGAGTGCCAGCACCCTGAAGGAGTAATACACATACGGGGAAAGCTCCAGGTGTGCTGTGGTGCTGGTTCCTGAGACACTGGTCATATTGACCCATACTCCAGGCACGTGGAGCGAATCTTCATATTGGATCAGGAACACTGAGGTAACCAGGTAGAAATGGGTTAGAAGAGCAAACCTAATATGTGTTTCTCCAACTGATCTACCGCAAGGTAACAAACAAAGATGAGTTTTTAATACGTTTTAACTCACATTGAATAGGACTATTGTTTTCATCACCAGGGGTCCAAGTAAGCCGAACACTGCGCTCTCGTTGGTCCGTCAGCTCCAGGTCTGTGGGCGGGTCTGGTTGCTCTGGAAAACCAGATATTATGAGACACAAAACTCGATCCGGATTAATCACACCAGACAGTTGAAACATGCAACACAAGCCAAAATTAAAAAAACAAATAGACCACCAACTAAAAAAAAAATGTCACAGACTGAAATGTGACATCCTGTTAAAGGCACAATTTTAAAGTGTCTAATAAGTCAAACCAATCTCATGAGAAAATGTAACTAGTTTACATTCTGGAGAATTTGTGGCAAACCCGTACTGTATGAATTTGTACGATAGGAGTCGTACAAAAGCAAAAATAAGCATGAAGATGAACCTCTAAACCAAACGCAGTGGGGTGTAAGCAGATCATATGTGACCCTGGACCACAAAACCAGTCTTAAGTAGCATGGGTATATTTGTAGCAATAGCCAAAAATACATTGTATGGGTCAAAATTCTCAAAATTCTTATTATATTTATTTTAAGCCAAAAATCATTATGATATTAAGTAAAAATCATGTTCTATAAAGATATTTTGTAAATTTCCTACTAAATATATCAAAACTTAATTCACTTGTTATTCACTTGGAGAATTTTCAAGGTGATTTCTCAATATTTTGATTTTTTTGCACCCTCAGATTTCACATTTTCAAATAGCTGTATCTCAGACAAATATTGTCCTATCCTAACAAACCATATATCAATGGAAAGCTTTTTTTTAATTTAATTTACTACTAACTCATCAAAATGTAAAATAGTCACAAATTGTCATTAGAGTCTGTTGGTAAAGCTTAATTTCCAACAGATCTGCCTCATTTGCGAAAACTAAAAACCAAAATTGCCTTTAACAGTTATGTATTAATGGGAAACATCCACAAAGCACATTCATAACCACATATTAGGAAGGTGATGAGGGATAAACTTAAAAAAAAGCAAAAATACAAATGCATCAAATGGTTTTGGGACCTGTTTGGGAACTGAAAGAAGCTTGTTTTACCCATTATTATAGGTGGTGTTGGTGTGGCCTCTGACAAGGAAAGCAGGTTTGAGGAAGTCAGAAGTTAATTATACATAAAGCACAAATTCAACTCTACATCAGCACCCATATAATCGGTACTGACAAAATCTAATGTACAGTTTCTTAAAAAACAACTGACTGAAGCAGAGTGTTGAAAGTGATGTATAAACTGAGCGTACCGACTACTGTGAGCAGGGCGCTGGCTGAATCTTGGTCAAGAGTGGTGTTTCTAATGCAGGTGTAGTTCCCCTCATCGTCCTCTCTCACGTCATGTATAGTCAGACTATCAGAGCCCACTTTAAATCTACACACACAAGCACACACTTGCTAGTCAATTATTATTTTTACTTCTCCCAAACTTCAGAAGTTACATTTTAGATCAAAAGTGCATATTAATCTCATACCGAGTGTCGTCGGGAAGCTCCATATTGTCTTTGAGCCATATCATGGAGGGAATAAGAGAGGGGTCGTGTTTGACTTTACACTCAAACACAGCCACGCTGTTTCTCTGGACCACTTTATAACCAGGCTGTTTGATGATCCGTGTAGGCTCTGTGAAAGAAAACATCATCCGTCTTGCTCTTATCTTTTAGATTTCCCATCATAATTCTACTACTATCATTCATTTAGCATATTACAAATACACAGATTTAAGCTCTCACTCACCTTTCACTTCCAGGTAAACGTGGTTTTCTTTGTTCCCAAGACTGTTTGAGGCAATGCAGGTGTATTTGCCACTGTTTAGTGGCCGAGCCACAATAATCTCCAAGGTATTGTTTTTATGAATGACGTACGAGTCGCTATCCACTATGCTCTGACTGTCTTTAAACCTGCAGATGAAAGACGCATAATAACCATGCAACATAAACTCACAGTTAACACTTTGATGGATATTAGAGGCGTGAAACAAAACAAAATTAAATAAAAATCTTACCATGTGATTTTTGGAAGTGGCGAGCCAAACGAAGCACAGTCTAACAGAGCCCTGCTGTTAGTGATGACTGAGTACACATGGTTTGGAGGAGTCAGCACTCTTGGAGGCTCAGCTGAAATGTCATGTATTGTTTTTAATTTGCCATATTGAACAACTGAAAAATAGAATAGAATCGAAATGCATATACAGTAACATACCCAGGACGCTGACAAAGGCATTGGCCAGCAGGTAACCGTACTCATTAGAGGCATTGCACTGGTAAACAGAGCTTGAGCCCGTCTGAACATCACTGAGGATGATATCGCCATTTTCGATTTTCCGACTGGGGTCCTTATGTGAGTCTATGAAGGAATCACATCATAATAAAACTCATAATTAAACTATAATCAAGCCATTCTTCTGAAAACGTAATTACACTAAAAGCTACTAACAAAAATTAGCAAACTTTTTAATTTTAAATATATCAGATGATATAATTTATCATTTAATAAGAACAATATTTCCCACTAGCACAAAAACTTTGAAATTATTTAGGGTGAAAGCATAAAACAGGAATAATACAGCAAAAAAAAAAATTGAAAAATAAATAAAAACACTACAAGTGATAGCTATGGAACACAGTTTTGACTTATTTTCTCAGAATTGCATGATATAAACTCGCAAAAAGTTATAAAGTCAGAATTGCAAAAATCAACTTACAATTCTGACTTTCTTAAAATTGTGTGATAGAAACTTTCAAAAACAAATGCAAGTTTGTATCTTGCAATTCTGACTTTTTTTTCACACAAATGCAAGTTTGTATCTCACAATTCTGACGTTTTGCCACGCAATTCTGACTTTTTTCTCAGAATTGTGAGTTAATATCTCAAGTCAGAATTGCAAGATAAAAACTCAATTCTGACTTTCTTAAAATTGTGTGATATAAACTCACAAAAACTCGCAATTCTGACCTTTTTCTTGCAAATGTGAATTTGTACCTCGCAATTCTGACGTTTTTCTCACAATTGTGAGTTTATACCTTGCAATTCTGAGAAATGAAGTCAGAATTGCATGATATAAACTCGCAATTGCAAGTTATAAAGTCAGAACTGTGAGATATAAACTCACCTCTGACTTTTTTTTGTGTGATATAAACTTTTTTTAGATATAAACTTATATAAACTGATGCAAATGCGAGTTCGTATCTCGCAATTCTGACTTTTTTTTCACGCAATTCTGACTTCTTTTTTTTCGCAATTGACTTTCTCTTAGAATTGTAAGATATAAACACAATTGCAAGTTATAAAATGAACTTTTGAGGGTAAAAAAGACTGATATGTTCTTAGAATTGTGAGTTTATATCTCGCAATTCTATTTCTCAAAATTGCAACTTTATAATTCAATGCAGTTCTAAAAAAAAAAAAAGTCAGATCTATCTCATAATTCTGACATTATTACTCACAATTGCAAGTTTATATCTCAAAATTCTGAGAAAAACAGTCAGAATTGTAAGATAACAAGTCGCAATAACCTTTTTTTATTTTTTACTCAGTGGAGGAAATAGGGTTCCATAGATAGCAGTAAAAAAAAGCAACTTTTAATGAAATATGCTATAAAAACAAAAAAGGTTCAATTAATAATTTACAGAATTGGTTTATTTACAGGTAATGTACAAACAAACTCATTAACTACAATAAATCAGAACATCCTATATCTCAATGTAATTTTTTTTAAATAGTAGCTAGATACTGGAAAAGCTACATTATTTTCAAAAAAGCTCATATACAGTGGTTAAAGATAAATGCGAGTCAGCTTAACATACTTTCAATGGGAATTCCGTTGACAGACCATGTGATTGTGGGTTTAGGGTTGCCATCCGCCCGGCAGGTGAGCATTCCAGTTTCTTTCGGGGCCAGGATGAGGTTCTGAGGGGCACTGATCCAAAAGGGAGCCGCTGTGGAGATAAAAGAAGCGAGTATAAAAATTAAACTGAAATTTGAATTTAAAATTTGAACATTTGAATTTAGAATGTTATCTTCCAGTGCAACAGATTAGATTGTACTGTGTTTTAAGATATCTGGCAAACCAGTGCGTATTTTCTGAATAACAGGAAACACAAAGGTTCTTTCAGATCAGTTCAGGATGGCGTCCCGGGGTCAGTGAATGATGTGACTAAACAAGATTTTTGAGATGTGACAGATGAAAAGACATCCTGTGACAGACCTCTGACCACTACAGTGATGATGTGATGGTTGCTCCCCAGGCGATTCTTGGCTAAACAGCGGTAATCTCCCCCATCCGCTTCTGTCACCTCTGTTATCTTCAGAGTTTTCTGGAAACTGTGAAATGAAAAACGGCCGCTTGGCAGGTCCCCGTTCACCTTGCTCCAGGAGATATCTGGCGTTGGACTGAAAAACACAATATAAAGTCAAACACTTTTGAACTGTCTATGCAAATCCTTTGATGCAATCTGAACCCGTGAACCCTGAAACAGCACAGCAAGATGCACATTAGCCATTCTTTGACTCAAGAGAAAGCCATTTGTCCACTTCCTCCTACTTACAGGCCATCAGCGATGCATTCCAGCTGCAACGTGTCTCCTTTCAGGACCATGGCGGTACTGTGCATTCCTGGTGGCTGCATGAAAGTGGGCGCTCTCTCCCCGGATGGACTGTCTAGGACATAGATAAGCCACAATCAGAGACATAAATCTTGTAACCAGCCAGCTATTTCCCAGGACTTATGAGAGGGGAAAAGATCCTGTTTTGGTGTGCTAAACCACACATAAAACTAGAGGTGCAAAAACAGCATATTGCTGATCAAATCTGACATTATTTTGAAATTTAGGGAAATCTGAAAAATTGCCCTGATGTCTTTTTATCAAGTGAACCTTGTATTGAATGACAAGAATTTTATCCTTCCATTGCTTCTTTTGGATGGAGAGAATGGAAGGATCCAATGAAAAATATAATAGGAATGAACAATGTTTTAGTGAGATATTTTACAGTACCTTATATAGTGTTGCATACTGAACGTACTATGCAACACTAATACATGTGTTCAGTTAAAAACAGAGAAAGGAGACAATTTAGTGGCCAGTAGATGTGTAGACACTCCAGAGATGTTAATTAGACAAATTAAAAACAAAGAAAAAGGACTGATTACCATTTATATACCCTAGATTTTGTTTCCATACACAATGCCAATAATAGTCAACTCCTGTGGCTTCAGTCCTTTTGTTAAACAGGTTTTCATTAAAAAGATGTGATGAAATGAATATTAATACCAAGCGCAATACAGTGCAAGACCTTCATAAAGAGTTCAAGGTTGGGATTCTACAGAAGTGGGTTATATTTCTGGTTATACAGTAGGTGATATATTAGATTATGAGCTATTTCTGGTTAGGCAGAAACACAAGTGATGGGAGGGATGAAGGCTGGGTTCACTTGGAGAAGTTCTGCTAGCACTCACCACCCCAAAAATCTGAGCCATTCAAAAAAGCTGCCAACACAGTGTCATTCATAGCTTCGACTGGAATACAACAGAAAATAATGAGCATGCAATGCTTTGACATTTACTGGCCGAGACAAAGCGGGTCTAAAAATGCATAAATAAAAGGGACAATGTGATACGGTCACTTTAATACTCAGTATTAATTCAGTTAAACTAATAATAACAGAAAAACAGTGATTCCGCATATACTGTGCAAGCTTAATTTAACATAAAAAGGCAATTTTATTTAAACAAACATATATGTTTGGAACAGCAGACTAAAACACTTACTGTCTAGCACGTTGACGGTGATGGGTTGTTTCTGTTGGATAGTTTGAGTGTATGGGAAGCGTGCGTAGCAGATGTAGTCATTTCTGGTATCGTCCATGAGCACGTTGGAGAAATACAGGTCTCCATTTAAAGCTTGGGATACACGACTGTTTTGGGGGAGTCTCTGGAAATCTGACACAGAGTATGTGTTTTTTAGTTTATTTTTGGCCTTTAATCAAGTATGAGAGCATTGCAAACACTATTTGCCAATAAAAAAAAGGAGCATACAATAACAACGAGCTAAACCTGCAAAACAGAGCAGGGATTTTACATACTTGGGTTGCTATGTAAAATATATGAAAATATAAGCAAATTAGATATTCGGTGGCTGCTTAGACTAGAATGTGCAAGACTGCTCTGTGTGGAGTGTGCATATGCACTTATACATGATATATCTTACTGTTATCCATCCAGAAGATGATTGGAGGAGGCAGGCCAGCTGGGGGTCTGCACTGCAGCACTAGAGACATTCCTCTCTGCACTGTGATTGGTTCAATTTTCTCTTTTGACCACAAGGGGGACCCTATTAAACAAAATTAGGCCCTCAGTAAAAACAACTGGCAGGAGGTGACTGCGAAAACATTAACAAAACATTCCTGTGGCAATGTATTTTGTTTAGATGCGTCTTACTTGACTGACGGATGACAATGTTATTGGACATGGCAGAGCCGTGTTCGTTGCGGGCGATGCACTGGTAAACTCCCTCGTACGCCTCGGCCTTCTCTCCGCTGATGTCAATGACCAGAGTGCCTGATTTGGGCTTCATGATAACTTTGGAATCCTTTTCCACATCGAAATGAGTGCCGTTACGTGTCCATGAAAAGCTAGAATGAGAGGAGTGAAAACTCTCTTAAATCTCTTGTAACAGCATGCACACACAGTAACATTATTATTGATGTTTTATCATTTATTACATCATTTAATTCCTTAAAGGATTAGTTCCTAATTATTTTACTCATAGCCATATCATCAAAGATGTTTATGTCTTTCTTCAGTCAAAAAGAAATTAAGGTTTTTGAGGAAAACATTCCAGGATTTTTCTCCATATAGTGGACTTTAATGGGGTTTGACAGGTTAAAAGTCTAAATTGCAGTTCCAATTAGAAAATGATTGATTGTTTTGCTAAACAACACCCTTATTCCTTGGCTGGGATTGCGTAGAGCCTTTGAAACTGCAATTTGTACCTTCAACCTGCTGATCCCCACTGAAGTCCACTATATGGAGAAAAATCCTGGTATGTTTTTCTTAAAAACCTTAATTTCTTTTCGACTAAAGAAAGAAAGACATGAACATCTTGGATGACATAGAGATGAGTAAGTCAATCAGATCTTTTTTATATGAAATGTGAAAGGAGAAACTTGGCAGAATGTTGAAGCTGCTCTTTTCCATACAAAAAACTGGTGATTCACATTGACAAACATCAAATAATAAAACATCACAAAAATAGTCTGTATAACTTGTGTGCTATATTTCTAGTCATCTGAAGCCTACAATAGCGCTGTGTGAGAAATTATATCTTAAATTAGTTAAATTTCAATCTGTTCTTCACATAATGCTATTGTATGACTTCACACCAGTCACTCTGTGCTAATTTTATGATGCTTTTATGACCTAAACATGAAAATTTGACATGACATTACTTTCTAGGTATCCAAGATGTAGATGTCTCTGTTTCTTCAGATTTGGAGAAATGTAGCTTTACTCAAAGAAATTTTGCATCACATCTTATATAAACATCACAATAATCCATAAGTAATCCACATAGCTCCAGTCATTCAATTAAAATCTTGTGAAGTGAAAAAGAACTTGCGTATTACAAACAGACAGCTTTTGCATCACAAGATGTTAAAGGAGAAGTTCACTTCCAGAACAAAAAGTTACAGATAATTTACTCACCCACTTGTCATCCAAGATGTTCATGTCTTTCTTTCTTCAGTCAGTAAAAAATTATGTTTTTTTAAGGAAAACATTTTAGGATTTCTCTCCATATAGTGGACTTCAATGGTGCCTGTGAGTTCGAACTTCCAAAATGCAGTTTAAATGCAGTTTCAAAGGGCTCCAAATCATCCCAGCCGAGGAAGAAGGATCTTATATAGCGAAACGATTGGTCATTTTCTAAACAAACTGACAATTCATATACTTTTTAACCTCAAATGCTTGTCTTGTCTAGCTCTGCGTGAAGCTCTGCGTGTATTCCGGTTCAAGGTATGTCGAAAACTCCACCAACTTCAAAATCAAACATTAAAAGAAGATCAAACGCCCTTTACAAAAAAAAGGTAAAACAGAGATGTAGGACGATTTTGAAGTTGGAGAAGACAATGAGATGAGAGTTTATTGACCTACCTTAACTGTATTGAACCAGAATACACAGAGTTCATGCAGAGCTAGAAAAGACGTGCATTTGAGGTTAAAAAGTATATAAATTTTCATTTTTTTAGAAAATGACCGATTATTTCACTAGATAAGACCCTTCTTCCTCGTCTGGGATTGTTTAGAGCCCTTTGAAGCTGCATTTAAACTGCATTTTGAAAGTTCAAACTCGCGTGCACCATAGAAGTCCACTATATGAACAGAAATCCTGAAATGTTTTCCTTAAAAAACATAATTTCTTTACGACTGAAGAAAGAAAGACAAACATCTTGAATGACAAGGGGGTGAGTAAATTATCTGTAAAATGAACTTTGCTTTTAACTGATGGACTGCAGTGATCTGGATTACTTGTGGATTAATGTGAGAATTTCACCAGCTGTTTGAACTCTCGTACTGATGGCTCCTATTCACTGCAGAGGATCCTCTTTCAGGAAGAGTTTGGTAGGTGTTAAGCGTTGAGCATCCGTCCACAGCAGTGGAATCTGCAGTAGCAGTAACCATGGTGATTCAAAGTGACACCCACCTGGGATCCGGCTTTCCTTTCGCCTCGCAGTAGATAATGATGTTCTCCCGAGGGTCGATGATGTAATCCTTGGGGGACTGATGAGTTATTGTGGGAGGCTGAGGCACTGAAGCGCAGAAACCAGTGTGAGGACAAGCATCTCTATTTCCCACACACATACACACACACCTTGGCACAAACCGGCACAGATGCACCACCTTTGCAGAAACTGATTCTGCATAAAAATATCTAAAAATATACAAGTGCCCAGCTTTAGTTTATCAATGTAACCAAACCCAGAGAGACAAACAACCAAAGAGCATGCAGCATGCACACAAACGGTCATGGAAGTTCTTGTTGGAAGCTATAATTTACATAGCTTTATAGTTGAGTAATTTAATGTTTAATAATGGATAAAATATGTTAATATTCATATCAAACTCATACACTTCAAACTGAAAAAACAAAAGACATAAGTAAAAGTAGACCTAAATCACAACAAATTTCACAGCAAAAGTGCCCAGACTTACATCCCTCCAGAACTTTAGCTTTTTTGTCCAAATGAATCAGGGAATACATAAGCAGAGAGTAAAAGAGTTCAAATTAGTGTAAGAGAAGAAGAGAGAAGAGAAGATCAAACAAAATCACGTTCCCTCAATGTGAAACTTCCGGAGGTGTGTTGGGCATTCATTACCCATCATGCAACTCTCATGCCATTCTTCTAATGCAATTCTGATGATGCTGATTGTTTGTCAATGATACACTGGCTTTACCACCCTGACAAGGGTGCTTCATGCATTATAGATTTTAAAATTCTGGACTGTACAATAAGGAGTTGGCACTACTTTCTCCTAAAAGAGACTTCATTCTTTACCTATGTGTTTCTTTCTTCAGTCCAAAACAAATCAAGGTTTTTGAGGAAAAACATTCCAGGATTTTTCTCCATATAGTGGACTTCCATTAGAGTCAATGGGTTGAAGGTCCAAAGTGCAGTTTCAATGCAACTTCAAAGGGCTCTACACAATCACAGCCAAAGGAATAAGTTTCTTATCTAGCAAACAATGTCATTTTTTTTTAAAATTCTATTTTATATACTTTTTAACCACAAATGCTCATCTTGCAGTAGCTTGCATCTTCGGACTTCATGCATGGAGTTTGAAAAAATGAGATGGAGTTTTTCACCCAACCCTACTTTTTTGTGACCTTTCCAACAAGATAACAAAATGCATGAAGTCACGCATTGCAGAGCTAGCGCAAGACGAGTTTACCAATTTTTATTTTTTTTTAGAAAATGACTGATCGTTTCACTAGATAAGACCCTTATTTCTCAACTGGGATCGTGTAGGGCCCTTTGAAGCTGCACTGAAACTGCAATTTGTACCTTCAACCCTTTGGCTCCCATTGAAGTCCACTATACGAAAAAAAATCCTGGCACGTTTTCCTCAAAAACCTTAATTTCTTTTTGACTGAAGAAAGAAAGACAATCTTGGATGACATGGAAGTTAGTAAATTATCAAGAAATTTTATTCTGAAAGTGAAAAAGCTTATTCTTCCTTTTTCCCTCCTTTTTCTTTATTTGGGACAGTAAGATTTTTAAAGGACGTCTCTTGTGCACACACAGGCTGAATTTATCTGGTCAAAAATACACTAAAACATAGTAATACTTTGAAATGTAATTACATTTTAAAATAAATTTCTGTAATGGCAAAGCTGACTTTTCAGCATCAATACTCCAATCTTCAGTGTCACATGATGCTTCAGAATCATTCTTATGTATGCAAAAAGAAAAATCGTAATGGCCCCAAATTTTGAAACAGTAGTGTATCTCATATATTCATAGAGTTGATTATTACAGCCAGAGAACAAGTGATATAAATAGAAAGATGGAAGGGAAAAGAGAAAGGGTGACCAATGCTCTCTAAAAGTCCAGGTATATTCTGCTTACACAGTAGTAATGCTGAGTTAACACACTGTCAGAATGTAAATGTGAAACCATCTCTAGAGAGCAGCAGCTGAGAAAAGAGAAACGCACTGCGAGGACTCTCAGTGACATACTCTACTTCATTTCCATTTTAATAAAGGTATTTTGGTAGTACTTTTTAGTGAGCTTGAATAAATCTGATCTGAGAATTTTTTATTTTATTTCTAATCTTGCCTAAAAATGTCTAATAAGATCCAAGTCACGTGAATCGCTTTAAAATGAGGTGAAAAAACATAGCTTTTTGTGCACTTCTCTCAAATTATATATACATTAGTGGGGATTTTGTTTCACTGTGCAATACTCACGGTCTAGAGGCACTTCTAATGCATTGGTCACGTGAGCCAGCAGCAGCAGCAGCATCATCACAGCTCCTCCACAGAGCGTGCAACTCCTCTTCCTGTCCATGGCAGGGTGCGTTACATGAAAATCCTTCCCCTCCAGGTCAAAGCAACTGGGCCTTGTGATTCGCACTCAGTGTGATCATTCAAACATACAGCAGCATCCACGATTAGCCAGCAAGACTGAAAGAGAAAACAAAAAACAATGACCTTTTATGCTAGTAAAAGAACAAACAGATGGCAAGCTCTTTATTAGGGAATCCATGCTGGAGGCAGACAGTTTGCGTGGCCTCAGATCATCCTGACATACACAGAGACATGTGAGGGCGCTCAGCTGGAAGAGACAGGAACGCTGTGATGGCAGCACCCTCAGCACTGACATATGGATGTCAATACACATGGCTGAAGCACAAAATTACACAGCCTGCTGTCTGGTTCTTCAGAGGTGGGTTAAGAACCAAAAAAAGCATGCCTTCTTGCTCTAGAAATCTTTTTGTTTTATTGTTTAGCTTTATGCATGCACTGAATGGAAATTTTATGGAGCGTATCTTTTTAAATGGGTTAAAATATTATGCTTTAAAAATGCAGTGCTCTTACAAAAAAAAAAACTGGATAAGTGACTGCAATTTTTTACAATATATACCCAAGTAAAGAAATATGAACAGAATCAGGCTGTATAAAGTTTTCAGTGAGAAAGGAGGAGTATAATGTCTCAGAGAAGTGAATTAGAATTGGTTGTTCCTGCCGGTAGGTAGGTAGAGTGCTATCTGAGTAATTCTGCTGTGTAGCAAGCTGTGTCAGGGAAATGGGCTCTTGCTTTGCATAATTCATGAGCTCAGAAACCTTGACGGCATCATACAGCTAGAGAGAGAGGGAGAGGGAGAGAGAGAAAGCATGAGTCTGTAGAGCTAAAGATTTATTTCAAGGTGAAGGACTTAGACATTGAAGACAGAGACTGGTTCTTCTGGATATCATATGTACCAAGAGTATCACTTAGGCCTTGATCTGAAATCTACAGGTTTTGTAATGAACAGGACTGGTTTCCTAGATGCACTTTAGGCAGTGATAAATCTACAGTAGAGGCCAGTTGCTTGGACACGGATTAAAAGCAGAACATAGTTTAAAAAACAAAATCTAAGCTCACATTAGACAAAATGTATAGGGAGGTAAAATAAAAATGTTATCTCAAGATCAAATGTGGTGGATTATGACCTGGAACAAAAAACAAAACAAAACACATGAAACAAAACAAAACAAAACAAAAGCAAAATGAAATACAACTGAAATGAAAAACAAAACAAAGAAAATATGAAACAAACCAAACCAAAACTAAACAAAAAACAAAGCGAAACGAAAACAAAAAACACAAAAATGAAACTAAACAAAAAAACTAAACAAAAAATTAAACAAAACAAAAAATATGAAACAAACCAAAACTAAACAAAAAACTGCGAAACGAAAAACGAAACAAAACAAAGCTAAACAAAAAAAAAAACAAAATGAAACAAAACTAAACAAAATGAAAAACAAAACAAAAAAACAAAGCGAAACCAAATGAAAAACAAAACAAAAAACATGAAACTAAAATCTAAACAAAAACACAACGAAATGAGATGAAAAACAACGCAAAGGAAACAAAACAAAACAAAAAACTAAACTAAAGCAAAAAATATGAAACAAACCAAAACTAAACAAAAAAACACAGCAAAAAGGAAAACAAAAAATTCAACAAAACGAAATGAAACAACAGAACTAAATTAAGCGAAACTAAACTAAACAAAAAACAAAGTGAAATAAAACAAAATGAAAAACAAGACAAAACTAAATGAAACAAAACTTGCAAAAAAAGCAAAATGAAAATCAAAACGAATAAAACAAAAAAAAAACAAATTAAAAAAACAACACAAAATTAAATTAAACTAAACAAAAAAAATAAGCAAAACAAAATGAAAAACAAAAAACATGAAACTAAACAAATTAAAAAAAAACAAAAAGCCAACAAAACAAAATAACACAAAACAAAAAACAAAGCGAAACGAAATGAAAAACAAAACAAAAACCCACAACAAAAATCGAATCCAAAACAAGACAAAAAAAGACACACACACAAAAAAAAAAATAATAAAAAAAATTATCAAATAAAAAAGTGTATAGGAAACTATTTTAAAAAAGGAACCACTGTCCACTAACTACAGTCAAAAATGATGACAGATGTGAGTAAAGGAATTCAAGGGCCTATTAACACATTTTCTGGCTGAAGAAAAGGCAATAGCCGAAGACAAGTGGATTTACCACATTTCAGTATTTCAGACAATGTGCACAGCATGTCTGATGGCTGCTATGGTGACAGTATGTGCTCAAGCGCCCTTTGGAAAAACCTGAAGCGGTCAATTGCAGTTGCGAGACTGACAGTGACACTGTCTTAAATGGAAACTGTCAATCACATTTCCTGTTGCCATGCAATCAGCCTGACCTTTAGCTATTCTTGAACATAGACATTGGCATCTGTGCCGTTTTAGAATGAGATGTAACAAAGATAAAGTCTGTCATAAGGTGGAGATGTGCAGTCATGTATAGCCTGTCTGAATTACAAATTTGCATAGCACAAACATCGATTCTAATCATTGCATGTTCAACATATTTTCTCTGGCAATAATGCATGATTTATGACTGAATGAATTAACCAGCAGATGTTGTGCCCGAATTCAGGCTATTAACATTCTAGTCAAATTAGCCAAATCAAGACAAACTAATGAAAAATTCAATTACGTCTCTTTATTTTTACATAAATTTTCATAATCGGTCTCAGATTTGTTATTTTTATTTCCTTGGCCTTAAGCCACTTTTGTTGATTAGGAGTGTGTGAGGACAGGAAGACGGGAGAAGAGATTTGAAAATGTATTTGCACTTAAAAGAAAAAAAAACAAGTCTTTTTTTTTTTCCAGTATATATATATATATATATATATATATATATATAAATTATAAAAGTTTATCTGCTTTAAAATGCTGGCTTTTAGCTCTGGCTCTTTGGCATAATTAGACTTTACAATAGCTCAGAGGGATGGCTGGGGTAACATTCTGCTCTCTCAGAACAGAAGAAAACTGATTTGGTTACTGCTGAGTCATTCGTATCATGACAGAATCACCAGAGGTGGAGGAGAGATGCTGGTCAGCATATGTAATCTGATACAGGCTGCTATTTACTCTCTGATTGGCTGAACGAGGGACTAAAGGTGAAAGGATGGATCTCAATCTAGGACAGCCGGGCTGCTGAGGCTCTTTTCTGGATCAGCTTGACTAATGGTCTCTTTAGAGGTTGAAGGCCACCCTTGATGGGCAAAAAAAGATAAACACACTATGTATTACATGCTTAAAGATGCCACAGTCAACCATTTTATTAGCAATTTTTCCATAAACGTCTAGATATATATCCAAATATTTTATATTTAAAGACTTTATTCACATAGCTTGTATTATTATCCTTAAGTCATTATGCAGATTCACAGGCTTATCCAAAACCAGTCTATTTTAGTATTCATCTCAGCATAACCCCTGCATAAATTGAGAAGAATATATGCAAATGAATGACATCATTTACATATGAATGGACTTCTACTGTAAAAAGTGAACAGAGACCATACCGTAGTCAAAGGACTTCATTTATATGGGTTTGTTTTGACCACATCCTACTGCTGCCTTTTTGGCTAACTTGTTGTTTGTGTTGACAAGTGGTTATTCGCTTTCACAAGAATGGAGATCAGAAGTCCTTGTTGCCACACTAACCTTTTCGTATTTGAGTTTATTTCTAGCGATTTAAACTACCTATTAAACAAACCTTTTGTGTGTTACCATACCATAGCCAAGAATGTTTGCTTTCTCTACTGAAACTTCTATTAGTTCTAAGTTAGAATACTGTACGAATCCCTTTAATGAAACTTTCATCTATCACATGTGCACAAGGCCACAGAAGTGTGAGAACCATCAACAGAATATCCATCAGGTCAGGGAGGGTCTTTCTGAGTGTTTGTTCTGAATAAGGCTGAATATTACCATGAGAATGAGACACAAAATGAACGTTGAACGTATTAAACATTGCAGACACATTGCACATCTTATAGACCAATCCAAAAAATACTGTAAATCCCCTCTAATTTATATTTTTTTAATGCTAAAATGGTAGAAATATAAAAACTAGATGTACTGAAATAAGCTAAAAGCTGGAATACACTATATGACTTCTGCCCAGATTTTTGCCCTGATTTACAGTATGGACAAGCTGATGCTAGTTGGCAAAAGTCACAACCAGTCTGTAGATATGAGACAGATTTCACAGAAAACCATGTAGACTTAAATTTTTAAGCTTCAGGCTATGATTCCATTCAGTGTGCAAGTTGAAACTGCAAATTGCAAAAAGCTCATGTCTCGCTTCCATGAGGTATATTTTACAGAAAAGGAATATTTCACAAGACTGCAAAGGAAACACACAGGTCACATGGTATACGTAAAAATCATACGATCATTGTTCAATGTGCTATAACCTTCAAGAAACACTTTATACGTGGCCGCTTTCAAGTATAAGGGGCTTTCCCTGTCATTATTGCTTAGACAATTTACACTGCACACGTCTGCGGCGTTATGGTTCCGACACGACCTCCTTTGATTAAACATAGTGGTTAGTGCAGTGGCACTAGCCAAAATCGATCAAAATCCATTGCCATGACTTATTGTGAGAGGAAAAACTTACGCTTTGGTCACATAACATCGGTTAAAGGAAAACAATTGTAATAGTCACTTCAGTCTCTTTAGTAAAACAAAACAAAACAACTGTAAGTCACTTCAGTCTCTTCAATGAAACAAAAAAAAAAATTGTAATAGTCACATCAGTCTCTTCAGTAAAACAAAACAAAAAACAAAAAAAACTAAACTATTGTATTAGTCACTTCAGTCTCCAGCCAAAAAAAAACTTTTGTAAATCACTTCAGTCAGCAAAACAAACAAAAAAAGCAAAACAAAAAACTGTAATAGTCACTTTAGTCTCTTCAACAAAAAAAAAACAAAATAAAACAAAAAACAAAACAATTGTAATAGTCACTTCAGTCTCTTCAGCAAAACAACAATAAAAACGAAACAAAACAAAATTTAAGTCACTTCAATCTCTTCAGCAAAACAAAACAAAAATCTAAATGACACAAAACAACAAAAACAAAACAAATTGGTGAGTCACTTCAGTCTTTTCAGCAAAACAAAACAAAAATCTAAACAAAACAACACAACAAGAAACTCTGTCACTTCGGTCTCTTCAGCAATACAAAACAAAAATCTAAATGAAACAAAACAACAAAAATTAAGTCACTTCAATCTCTTCATCAATACAAAACAAAAATCTAAATAACAAAACAAAACAACAAAACCAAAACAAATTGGTAAGTCACTTCAGTCTTTTGAGCAAAACAAAACTAAAATCTAAACAAAACAAAAAAATTAAGTCAATTCAGTCTCTTCGGCAAAACAAAACCAAACCAAAGAAATTGTAATAGTGACTTCAGTCTATTCAGCAAAACAAAAAAAAAACTATTGTAATAATCACAAAACAAATAAAAACTGTAAGTCTCTTCAGTCTCTTCATCAAAACAAAACAAAACAAAACAAAACAACAAACAAAACAATAGTCCCTTCAGTCCCTTCAGCTTATATCAAATTAATAAATCTTGTTTACTTATATACAGTAAACTACTTTGGTACAAATGCACTGTAAACATATTTAATATGTAATGTGTGTAACGTGTAATGTAATATGTAATGTAAACACACTAGGCCACTGGTTCCCAAACAAAAACATACACAACAAATACACAACAAAACACACAAACAAAGTGCAGAAAAAGCTCATTTCAGCATTAATAATTGTTGTTACTTTTTTGTAGTTCACAGCCATCTGAAGAATGTCCTCTCAGAAAGAGTACATGGGAAACTTATTTCCTCTGACAGTACAAGTTCTTCTCAACAGCTCCTTCACTCTGAAGAAGACCTGAGTCAAGAGAGCGAACCGGCCTGTTAATTTAACGACCGCTCCGTGTCCACGGCAACACACTTATTACACACACATGCCTATTATAAGAAACACAAAACGCAGCCAAACCCATCCATCTTTTTAATGTAAATCCAAAGAGAAGACACTACTGAGAGAAACCTCTCAACAGCTCTCCGCTGTCATTGAAGACTGAAAAGAAAGCAGCGCTCTTTACTTTAGCAGAGGATGCCTTCAGGCCAAATGAGAGGGGACATGATTAAATGTCTCTTTTCACACCAAAATCTGAAGCTCTTGAAGAGGGAATTAGATAAAAGTCTGATGATACAGCAGCTTTATGCTAAACACTCTTGCAGTTTTAGAGTTAAACTTTGTTTATGAGCTCATTTCGGTTCTCTAGACAATATGCTGTTTTAATTCATAAAGCACTTCTGAGCCAGTCAAATCCCTGTTTACTCAAATGGTTTATGAAAAACATTGCTCGACTCATTTTCAAGGGCACAAATGAAGTTGAATCAATGAGTCAAGGAAATTGATTCAATTATCTGTCTGAACGAACTGAGCTGGCTTCGCAGCATGCATTTCATTATAGATGTGAACACAACAAACGCAAATTTGTCTTCTGAAAATCATCGGTTGCACAGAATAGGCTCACTGTGCTTGTTGAACTGCTCCGCTGGCCTGTTGTTGTGCTCAAAAACCAACAACTGACGTTTTCGGAAGCAAGATAATGCTAAAACACAGCTTGCATTGTTTCAGAAAATCACTGGCAGGAGTTACCATAGTGTTGCTATCTAAATAAATGAGCTAAGTTCATTTAACACGCCGCTGGTATGAGGTTATCTACAGCTGAAGAGTCACTGTTCTTTCAACGTCAGCACAATGAGAGAGCGCTCTTTCTCTCCTGAGCTTTGGGAAGTTGCTGATTGTCAGCACGCTCCTGTCTGGCAACTCACGAACTGTATTGTTGCTTTGTGCTGTTTATAGTTCAGTTAAGCTGAAAATACAGTGTGACCCGAACCACTCTGAGCAGAACTATTCACTTAAATAACACGCTCTAAAATCGCAATGTGGAAACTTGGGGAAATTTGTGCAGGAGGGGTTTTCGCAATCTATCTAATTCATGCACTCTAAAAAATGCTGCGCTAAAAACAACCCAGCGGTTGGGTTAAAAGTTTATCCCAACCCTAGTTGGGATAGTAGTTTTATTTAACTCAACTATTGTTTAAAAATCACTATATGGGCTGACTTAAAAATGAACCAAAAATAGGTTGTAAATTAAAAATCAGACACATAATTACTAGAGGCATCAGCAATAATCAAAAGGTGAATATTTATTAATAAGAAATAAGAAAAAATTTATATTATTTATCATTTAAGTTTTTAATAAAAGTTCATTTATTGAACATTTTAAGCAATATAGTAATTTTTAAGCAAGATTTAAATAAAACTACCCAGAAAGCTGGGTTAAACATTTTTTAGAGTGTACTTGTGATGTTTTAAGAGTTAAATATTTCATAAAATAAAATAAAATAAAATAAAATACAACTAAGTCCGCTTTAAGTCAGCATTTTGCAATTAAATTAATGCATTTTTCAGAAAATAAAAAATAAATAAAATATAAAATGATATAAAAAAAATTATATTATAAAATATTATTACTATAAAATTAAAAACAATAAAATAATAAGCTTTAAGTCAGCATTTTGTAATTTAATTAATACTTGTGACATGTTCCAGAGTATAAATAAAATAAAAATGTAAAAAGAAAATAAAAATGTAAAAAAAATAAATAAATAAGTTTCAGCAAAAATCATGTGTGTAATAAAATAAAATAAAATAAATTTAAATAAATTTAAATAAATTTAAATAAAATTAAAAAATTAAAGTTAGCTTTAAGTCAGGATTTTGCCATTTAATGAACTCTGGTATTTAATGAAATACTTGCGACGTGTGCCAAACAATAAAATAAAATTGAAATATAAAATAAAAAAAAATGTACAATAAAACAAAACAAAAAATAAATATAAGTTTGCATTAAATCAGCATTTTGCAATTCAATTAACCCATACTAGTGATGTGTTTCGGAGTAAAATAAAATAAAATAAGTTAGCATAAGTCAGCATTTTGCAGTTCAGTTAACCCATAATTAAATAATAAAATAAAATTAGCTTTAAGTCAGGATTTTGTTATTGAACTCATACTTGTGACATGTTCCAAAGAATAAAATATAAAATAAAATAAAATAAAACAAATGAAAAGTTAGTTTTAAGTCATAATTCAGATTAAATTGCAGATTTCGATGCAGGATTCGCAATCCAATTTATCAGACCCTCAACTGCTTCAATGAAAATATTTTTTTATACACTTACAGTCTCATGGGAAATATAGTGTAGAGTAATCAAAGCCTCCTGTGAGGGCCTGTTTTTCAAGTTTCTTATTCCGGTAAATACCAGTCATTTGTTATCGACACAGCACTCAGTGGAATATGGAGCACTGGCTGAAATTACTGTTTAAGAAGTACAAAGGGTTATTGTACAACATTCTACTGTACAGTTGCAAAAAACCTGTAAACTGAAAGTCAGACTAAAACATACTGAACACAGAGCCTGAGCTCTCCGAAACTACTACAAGGCATTAATTATTTAAAAAGCTGCCGGGAATGTTCAGAAATGACTCAATGGTTTCTCAAAGCTGCGAGTCGTAAGTCTGACTTCATTTCTGCCGCTTTTTCCCCGACCACATGTGTGACTGTATCGGGGGGACGTTATTTATTCAACACTGGTTGTAAAGAGCTCTCAAATGTCCCGCAATTTGTTGATCAGACTATATAATCTGCCTCAGTGCTGTCCTCTTGTGTTAAATCTATACGCTCTTCCCATCAGCAATGAGAGAATGAGGGGGTGGGACATGTGTTTCATAAAAGATCTCCTCTAAGAGAGGCCACAACACTGTAAACCGGGCCTATTTGTATGCTGGGGGAAACACAGTGAGGGTGAGAGGTCTCTCAATGACCAGACATGATGACTCTAGAAAAATGACAGAGGTCACAGCAGTGAGAGAAGTATTTCTAGTGTTCCAGCATGCTTTGAATGTCAATTATTGTTGCTATGATTGTTCGTATTTAGAACTAAGATACTTTAACAATGTGTTACCAAAATAGTATGAATTCTATTATTGTTTATATCAAACTTTCTAAAGTTTATATGTTATTCAATGGCATGCATAACTAGGACAGATTTTTACAAATATTTGCTGCTCTATTCCAGAACACAGGAGTAAAGAATTAATAACTGGTTCTTATATGGTATATAAGTTATTTTATAACTCATTTAAAAATGATATAAAAAGTAACAATTCTGTTTTTATTTATAATATACTATGCTTTATTTTTAATTATACATTTATTATTAAATAAAAAAAAAAAAACTACCAAAAAAACGCTACCAAAAAGTATTAACAATTTTGTTTTTGTTTGTAATAAATCAATTTATTTTTAAATATTACATTTATTATTTCAATAAATAAATAAAATTAAAAGTATTTATAAATAAAGAAATAAACAAATGTACTATTCTCTGTGTTGTTTAAATAAATAATTAAATAAACAAATAAATAAAAAATAACTAAATTAAAAAATATATTAACATATTACATGTATTGTTTAAATAAATAATTAAATAAACAAATAAATAATTTAAAAATAACTAAATAAAAAAATATATATATTAAAATATTACATGTATTGTTTAAATAAATAATTTAAAACAAATTAAAATAAAACATACATTATTTAAAACAATCATTTTAAATATTTATTATTAAGTTCTTATTTATTTATTTATTTATTTATTTAAGATTTTAAAAATATATTACCAAAGTAGTACTGATTTTGTTTTTGTTTATATCACTCTTTATTTTAAATATTGCAGGTATTGTTTAAATAAATAAATACATATAACATAAAAACACTTTAACATTTTTTAAAAACGAATAATTTAAAACAATAAATAAAAATAATTTTCAACACATTAAGTATTGTTTTTGATAACATGTTTTATAAAATCTCTTTTTACAATTTATTTTAGAGAATTCAGCAGGAAATAATCAAGAACAAGTTCTTATTTATTTATTTGTTTATTTAAAAATATTTTTGATTTTAAAAATTGGCAAAATTTTGCTTTTGTTTATATCACACTTTATGTTAAATATTACATGCATTGTTTAAATAAATAAATAAAACAATTTAACATAAACAATAAATTATTTAAAACAATAATTTCAAACACATTAACTATTGTTTTTGATAATGTTTTATAAAATCTCTTTTCACAATTTATTTTACAGAATACAGAAGTAAAGAATCAAGAACCAGTTCTTATTTATTTAATTGTTTATTTTTAAAATATGTTACCAAAGTCCTACTGATTTTGTTTCTATTTATATCACAATGTATTTTAAATATTACATGTATTGTTCAAATAAATAAATAAATAAATAATTCAAAATGATTTAAAAAGATTAAATAATTGAAAAAATTTAAAATCATTTTAAACACATTTACTATTGTTTTTGATAGCATGTTTTATAAAATATATTTTTGCAATTTATTTTAGAGAATACGGGAGGAAAATATGAAGAACTGGTTCTTATTCATGCATCTTATTAAATTAAGATCATTAATATACCAGCTCAGTTTTTGTTTATAATATACCATATTTATTTTTAAATATTACAAGCATTACTTAAATGAATGAATTACATTTTTAAACACGTTTACTATTCTATTTCTACTCCACGTTCTATAAAATCTCTTTTCACAGTTTATTTTAGCAAATACAGGAGGAAGGGATGAGCTGGCACACTGCTCTCTCTGTTCCATCTGTTCGGCGCTCAGATAAACTGTGGTCATCTGTCCACATGCTGTATGTGGGTGAACAGGAGCTTTTACAGTATGTGCAGATATCACTGCCATTACACTCTTCAAAATGTGCTATGATGTAATACATGTCATGCCATCTAATCCTTTTGTGGAAGCAAGAACAGAATTTCCAGGAAACACATTAAGCTGTAGTCACACAGCCAAACAGCAGACAAAGATTAAAGCGATAACTGACCAAAAAGATTCGGAATGTAACACAAAAGACATACTGACTGCTTTAATGACACTTGAAGTAGTCATTCACAGAAAATCTGACCGTCACTAATGGTCATTCTGCCTTTGTGCTCTAAAGAAAGACGTTCATTCAGATTTTAAATGACATGAGGTTGAGCAAATGATTCAAAAATAAAAAAATCCGCCATCAGCTATTCTTTAAAGTCAAACCAAATGGTTTATAAAAAAGAATCATCATGGAAATATGTCACAGACTGTGTCTCAGTCCGCACAAACAAACCAAAAAAATGTTGACAGCATTATATGTCATATAAACAACTTCCCAGCAGCATGATCATGCTCATGCGCACACCACAGATCGCTGTCTATTTCTATCATTTCTTTCTAAACACAGCTGAGCTCTGAAACAGCCCGTCTGGATATCTGCTCTTACAGGGCCAGACGCTCACAGTAACGTCTAAGCACAGCAGGGATCATCATTAGTGCAGAATCACATTCAGCCCATTCATTTCAAGTTAAATCTTTAGAACACATTTTCACTACAGTATCATTGTTTGGAGCGTGTAAAACATGTATTTAACATGCCATATCTACTGATCCACTATCACTCGCATTCCTAGAACAAGAAGTCAAATAGCATGTATGTTTTTAATACAATAGTCTTGGCAGGAATTTGAAGGATTTTGGATAAAAAAGCGACTAATTAAAACGTGGCTTGAAGACATTTTCATCTATGATTCGTCATTTTTTATTCTACCGATTCATTTATTCACAGAACCAGAGATATTTTTCCCTGAATTAAATTAGATTAGATTATATAAGGCTTTATTGATCCATTGGATTTTTTGCAGGAAGTGTCTCACTTGTTGCCTAACACTGCTGACAACCGGTTTGTGTCCTCAGAGGGCAAATCGAACACTTTGGATGACAGAGCAACATATGTTGCTGCAACTGCAGATTCAGCACATTTACTGATCAGTGCCTTCAAGTGTTTTTCTTTTTTTCTCTATAATGTGTATATTTGCTTGTACTATGCGTTTTAGTGTACTTTACACTTTTAGCTACTACGCTGCATCTGAATTTCCTCTTTTTGGTTTCAGAGCCCTGAAATTAGAGTTAAAAGGTTTGTTAATACAAAATTGTTTTTCCAAACCAAATATGACTTACTTTATTAAGTGGAGGGCAGAATCCTGTCACTTTCAACGCAATTTCAACAAATTGAGACTTAAGCATTTAATCTTTAAAAGGATAGTTCACCCAAAAATGAAAATTCTGTCATTGATTACTCACCGTCATGTCGTTCCAAACCCCGTAAGACCTTTGTTTATCTTCAGAACACAAATTAAGATTTTTGATGAAGACTGAGAGGCTTTCTGACCCTGCGGAAAACTGAAAATTATGACTTTATTCAACAGCACAAAAATTATTTTTGTAGCTTCATAAAATTATGGTTGAACCACTGATGTCACATGGACTATTTTAACAATGTCCTTACTACCTTTTTGGGCCTTGAACGTGGTAGTACCGGTGCTGTCTACGCAGGGTCAGAAAGCTCTCAGATTTCATCAAATATATCTTTTGTGTTCTGAAGATGAGCAAAGGTCTTACGGGTTTGGAACAACATAAAGGTAAGTAATTAATGACAGAATTTTCATTTTTGGGTGAACTATCCAGTTCAAAATCTTTGAATGATTTATTCACCAATGATCCAGTTCAACAAACTCAGTTGCAACTGAGACAAAGCTACATACAGTATGACTTTTATGATGCTTAGGACTCTTCTGAGTTCTCTGAAGCTTTTAAAGCACCAGCTCTTACCTGAGATTTTTCACTATATGATTTTCACATCCATCTCTTCACACTGAGGACAACTGAGCGACTCATATGCAACTATTACAGAAGGTTCAAACACTCACTGATGCTTCAGAAGGAAAAACAATGCATTAAGAGCCGGGGGTAAAAACTTTTGAACAATATGAAGATTTTTCTTATTTTGCCTAAATGTCTTTTTTTTATTATTTAGTACGGCCCTTCAGAAGCTACAGAAGATACTTACATGTTTCCCAGAAGACAAAATAAGTTAAATTTACCCTGATCTTCAAATTCAAAAAGTTTTTAACACATTGTGTTTTCTTCCGAAGCATCGGTGAGCGTTTGAACCGGCTATAATAGTTGTATACGAGTCCCTCAGTTGTCCTCAGTGTGAAAAGATGGATCTCAAAATCATACAGTCATTGTTGGAAAGGGTTCAAATATACAAAAATGCTGAAAGAATTTGTGGGACCTGAAGGATTTTTTTGAAGAACAACGGGCAGTTTAACTGTTCAGGACAAATAAGGAACTAATGAAAAACTATCACTAAAAAACAAACAAAAAAAACAAAAAACAAAGGTGTGGATCATTCTGGTAACAGCACAGTATTAAGAATCAAGTGTATGTAAACTTTTGAACAGGGTAATTTTTTTATACTTGTGGACTATATTTAATCATCTTTTATGTGAAATATCTTATTCAGGTCAGTACAAAATTAAAAATATCATGCATTTTGTATGATCCCTCTTATTTTGGTCAAATAATTAACATTTTGCAGATTCCGCAAGGTGTATGTAAACTTTTGACCTCAACTGTAAATGCTCAATTAAAAGAAAAATCTCAGGTTTTTGTATCTGAAGTCTTAATTTGTTGTTTTATTTTTGCATTAAAAAGTAAAAATTAATACAATTGAACTTGATTAAAAGCTTATTTTATTTTTGAATAACATTTAATTTAAAATGTAACATTTTTTATTATTTACATTTTTTTAAATATAATAAATTTAAATACAACCTAGTTGAAAACAACATTTACTTTTGGCCCGTGGACCTCTATCAAGTTTGATCTTTGGCTCTTCGTATTTAAAAGTTAGTATAGAATAGGATAGAAAGACAGAAATATTAAATAAACGATCAAAGATCAAGAACACAACTGCACTAGTAACTCAAACCATTTCCCTGCGTTCAACATGATAATCTGTCAGCACACAGCAGCATGCTAATTTCTTTCGATTTCAGTAACAGCGTTTTAATTTATCTGGATGAAGTGAAGAGGGATGTGCAAGTCATAAATCATAAAAACTTATCACTCATTCTTTTTCATCATCTTTTTATGTCTCTTCTCTGTTCAAGTGCCACTGAATCACGATCACTACATCAAAAAGGCAATGAAAATACAACAAAAGCATCCAGTGAGCCGCATCTTACCTGTTTCGACTATGAAAGAGAGGATCCTCCGGTTCCAACCAGACGTCAGCAGCTCAGAATAGTGTGGATGCTGTAAAAAAACAATGTCGTCATCAAAAGAGGAACTCTTATATGACAAAGCGAGGAAGTTCGTGCTAACACTGACTAAAGGACAAAAGGCTTGTCGGTTCACAGATGCACCAAAAAGTGGGCACCATCCAATAAAAAGAGGCAAAAAACATGCAAAATTTGTTATTCCAAACCCCACTGGGATTTCTAAACATTATTGGTTCTGTGCAAACACAAAGCCATGCTGTAGATCAGCAGAAAGACTGACAGAGGGACCTGCTTTCAACGCCACCTCTACATCACACGTGCTGGTTCATGGTCGCGCATATATTAGCGTTTTCCCTCGAGACGCGCGCATTCATTTCACATTACCAGAAACACGGCCGCTGACACAGCCTCCCCCCTACTTCTTTTGATGGGAGACGGGGCACAAAGACGCTGTGATGGAGGGCTGCGTCGCTTTACTGCATTGTTTTCTCGAATTTGAAGCAAACTGAGGAAACCTCCAGCCTCTAGTGAAGCTGTCACACACAGCTGCTGTCTCACAGAGACCAGAAAGAGCGAGACTGAGAGAGGGAGAGAGAAAGAGGCAATAAAACAACAACAAAAAAATTCACACTAACTACCTCCCACCTCTCAGAGCTGACCTGAGGGGTTGTCATGGAGACGGGCCGCATGCCGGCACGATGGGGTGAGAGAGAGAAGGAGAGATGAAGGGGGTTCTGAGAGAATAAAATATGTGATGCTGAGAGACAGATCTCACAATATTGCAGCATTATCTATATTGTCAAAAGTCTGTCCATCCATTTCTTTTTTCACCCATTCATCCGTTTCTTTCTTCATTTATCCATCCGGCCAACCAGCTATTTCTTTTTCATCCATCTGTCTATTTCTATTTTCACCCATCCATTTCTAATTTATTAATCAATCTATCCATCCATTTATTTTTTCATTCATTTATCTATCATTTTCTTTATATCAATCAATCCATTAACCCTCCATCAGTCTGTATCTTAAGTATCCATCCATCCATATCTATTTTCATGAATCTATTTGTATTTTCATCCATCCATCCAGTTCTTATTCATCCATTTATCTATCTGTTCATTCATTTATCCATCTATCCATTTCTTTTCCATTAATCTGTCCATTTATCCCTCTATCGATCCATTTCTTTTCATCTATCCTTCCATTCATTCATCCATTTACACATCCACTTCTTTTTCAACCATCCATCCATCCATCTCTATTTTCATAGATCTATCCATCCATTTCTTTTTCATCAAGCCAACAATCCATCCACTTCATTTTCCATCCATTTATCCATCCCTCCATTTCTTTTCATCCATTTATCCATTTATTTTTCATTAAATAATCCATTTATCCCTTCATCGACCCATTTTCATCTATCCATCCATCCATCCATTCATCTATTTATCCATCCACCTATTTCTTTTTCAGCTATCCATCCATCCATCCATCCATTTCTTTTTTCATTCATTTATCAATCTATCCATGTTTTTCATTAATCAGTCCATTCATTCATCAATTTATCCATCCATCCACTTCTTTTTCAATTATCCATTCTTACATCCATTCATCCATTTATCCATCCATCCACCCATTCCTATTTTCATCCATCCATCCATCTATCCATCCATTTCTTTTTTCACTGATCCATCAATCCATCCATCCGCTTCATTTATCATCTATTTATTCATCCCTCCATTTCTTTTTCATCTATTTATCTATTCATCTAATACATCCATCCATGCATTTATTTATTTGTAATTCACCCATCCATTTATTTATCCTTCCATCCATTTTTCATCCATTCATCTATCCATTTATCCATTTCTTTTTCATCCATTCATATATTCACCCATTTATCATCCATTCATCCATTTCTTTTTCATCCACCCATTCATCATCCAACATCCATTAATCCATCCATTCATCCATCCATAAAATTCTTTTTCATCCATCCATCCATTAATTTACCCATGTATTATCTATAAATGTATACATCCTTTCATCCATACAGGTTTAAATTTTCCAATACTGATATATCACCCACATCAACATACATGACTACATCTATCTATCCATCCATACACATATAATTATACTTAAATATATAAAACATACCACAGATTGGTTTCTCCCATCATAAAAAATACATGCTCCCACAAACCCTTAAGTTTTGGTTGTACACCTACAGACATCCCATCACCACACACCATGACTTCAGAATAAACAAATCAGCACACACAAAGACAAATCTGACTGGTTTTAACAGGAAAGGTGATACCAGGTGTGTACCACGCAATGGACAAAATGTTGTTTGTTCTAAGGAACTATAGTCACAAAACCTGAGTCAAAGAGGTGAAAGGAAATAGTCCACCCTGGAGGCGTAACTTTGACCCACAGGGTGTGAGAAACGCAAATGTTATCCTAATAAATACCATTAAAACAACTCAAGATCAAATCACTGAGAACAAACCAAACAAAAACCAAACAAAGAGTCATTATGGCTAAAAAAAAAAAACAAAAAAACTTGTTAATTTTAACTGCCATAACACTATTACCTTAATACTGCAGTGAATCAACAGCAGTCCTTTCCTGGTCACGGTGTGTATCAAGTGTGTATCTCGCTAACCATTCTCTGTGGCTCGTGTAGAGCGTGTGTGGCCGGTGAACGCTCTGACAGGCATCTGCCTCACACACACACATACGCGGCCGCTCGACTCTCCCTGGCATCCACCCCCATGTGCCTGCCTCCTAACTCTGTGAGATTAACACACCCCTTTGTCACCGTACAAAGGGGGTTAACGCATTTCCTGGAGCAAACCGAAAGCATCCGTAGGGACTGAGGGATGGAGACAGGAAAAAAGAGAGGTAGAGAAACGATATATAGTGCAGGTACATTTAAAGACCTTTCAATAGACATCAGTCTCATTTAACAGGACTGTTTGTTCTGTCAAGTGTTTGTTTGAACGTTTCCTTTAATAGAACAGAATCGCACATGTGCTGAAGATCCCAATTAACCCCTAAGAGTGTGAAATGACTGTCAAATACACTTAACTGACAAAAGCCTCAATCATTGACTGAAATACTGAGTGCAGATTTCAAAACCAACAGAAACCTCAAGACGGTCATGAATCAGAAGAGTCATCTGTCTCTGGTTTCGGATAAACACATTTAGACTTCATTGTTCTCTATACGGCCTTCAATAAAAGTCATATTATAAAAGCAGAGCTCTATGACAACCAAAACATTTGTCCTAATGTAGCCAGACATGAGTTTACAGCCCTCTGAGTGCATGAAACAGCCTTTAGTGTTGACATAAGGACTCATATAATGTCATATAATGCTCATTTTAAAGGTTCAGAGCATCTGTTTACTAAAGTCAACATGTATTCCCGTTTGCAACCCATATTGCTTCAATAATATGACTTATTTATGAGCAACACCCATAATCAAAGATAAAAACCCGTCACGATCGATGACAATGATAAACTGGCTATTAGACTGTTGACTAAAAAACATTAATGATTAAATAACATTTTGATGAGGTTTTAAAATTTAGAATAAATAGCAACTAATGCATGCACGATATATATTGTTGTGTACAATATTTAAGTAAAAGGTGTCCATTTTTAATTCATTTTGATATTAAATTATACTTTAATATCATTTAAAGTGCTGCAATGCTCAAATACAGGTATTTTTACCTCATTCGTCCTGCTAGAACAATAGGATAAAAAAATACAAAAAAAAAATTGCCATATTCTGCGGTTAGCAAATGAAGACATACAAGGTCTCTGAGAAAAATTAAACAATGCCATTAATAACCTCTTATCATCAATAAAATGATATCTTAATGAAGGCATAATGAAAAGCATGTTATAAAAATGGTGACAACAGTAATATAATTTATAAAGTAATTCATCAGCATAAACAATTCTGCCGCCAAGTAATACAATTCTAATAGGCTGACAACAGTTGCCAAGCAACATAGCAACTTGGCTCATTATTGTAGATATCAACTGATATGTGGTCACAAGCGTGTGTGTGAGCACAGTTCATACAATCAGATAGTAAAAAGTAAAAAACTTGAATTATAGAATGTGACATATACCAGGTTGTACATTCCTGTGCCTCCCTGTATTGTATATTTCTGTGACCATGAACAGATATATCTCAGTAACCTAAAAGTAATACCCGTATCCAATAACCCAAGGGCCCATTTCGCCATAATGTGGCTTTTTGAGTATCATATGAGTGAGGACATGTAGATACAGTCTAGAGTATATATGAACAGAGAGAAAAGCACTGATTGCTTTCCCCAGCTCTCAGCTTTAATTTACCCGTCTGAGTGTTAACATCCGTCAGACTGGGGTCCCTCACACACACACAAACGGTAGAATAGACTGAGCGCTGGAGAGCTGCACAAAAGGGCATGGAGAGGCCTTTTCACACAGCAGATTTAGCACACACCAGCTGGGCTTTCAGCACAGAGACGAGTCGCCACTGAACTCTCTGTCATTTCCACTTCAGCTCTGAGTTACACAGTTATCCATACTAGCGGACAATACACGGACATAATTCCCACCAGACCTCCAACGGCACTAGAAAAGAAAACAAAAGACCTGCTTTTCTTTTTAACTTTTTAAGTAACCCACTTGATCTTGTATAGGAACACATATTTGATTTTTTTTTTTTTTTTTTATAAAACATATATATAATTTAAGTAAATAAAAAAATATTCTTATATAGATGGATGGGTGAATAGATGATGATTAAAAAATAATACTTTTAATTTATAATTAATTAAAAATATAAATACAAATAAATATTTACATATAAATATTACTATATATATATATATATATATATATATATATATATATTATATATTAGTATTGAGTTGTATTATGAGCAAGACAGAGGAACAAAAGAGAAAGCAAAAGGACATGAACTGGAACTGTTGGCATGATGCCCCCTGGGGAGGCCACACATTGCAATAAGACATTGTTATTTGATTTTTATGTTAATGATGTGGTTTAAGCAAAGGCCACATGCCAAGACAGAGATGGAATGGCTGTAGGGTTCCACACACGACCATTCGATTCTTAAAAATCTATTGGAATTTATATTCAAAAAAGAAGTTGTGTAAAATTACATTTTAAAGGTACAATCATTTCTGATGCGCTAGCATCACTAAACTGATTTGAAAAAACCAAGACTTAAAAATTTTTATAAATGCAGAAAAAAATAAAATCTACCATTAAAATATATATATATTTAAAATTTACAGCAGTTCTTTCTAGTCCTCAAATCTGATTGGCTGAAAGCAGTGTGATATTCTATTGATAACAGAACCGTTTCATAGTTTGTATCACTCTGCATGCTGTAATTCTCACAGCGAGTGTCATGGTGGATGCCCAAATGCACTATAATTTTATAAATAATACTGTTTTTAAGTCACGGAATGTCGTTTTTTTTGTTGTTGTTGTATTTTTTTAGGTTAGAATGTACTTGTTTAGACTTCAAACATGTGGTTTGTTAATAAAGATAACGTCTATTTGAAAATTTGCTTCGATTCAGCACTCATGAACCCACCGAGAGCAGCCTTACCTCGGCCAGATCTTCTGGAGTTTGCAGGTGGTTCTGATGTCTCTATAGTGGCTAAACATGAGATATAATTACTTTTAGGTAAATCTAACAGGCAGTTTTTGGTCTCAGTAGTCTATTATTTGTTCAAGAGCAAACAGTTTTGTCTGAGGGCAAAATTTCAAGACGTTACTATCATGAATCTGGTACTGATCGCCGGTCTGCTCACCACCAGAGGTCACCTTGCCATTTCACACTGCACAGACTGTTGCACCACCACCCGGACTATATTTCCCATCATTCATTGCGTGATGACACACATAGCTATAACCAATCAAGCACACTATATAAGCCTTGGACTTCCTATTTGCCGAGTATTGTATTGCGTTTAGCATTTGTCTAGTGTTAGCAACTGTACGGAGCCTCTTTGTTTTTCCAGAGTCTAGTTCAATCATGTTTTCTAGTTAGTTTATCCTTGTCTTGTATCCTTGACTTATTATATCGTCTTGTCTGCCTTCAGCCTGCCCTAGACTTTTCGCCCGTTGTGGATTTAACCTGTTGCCTTGTCGTTCGACCCTGCCTATGTTTGACTATGTCTCAGTCACGTTTCAATAAAAGTATGCATTTGGATCCGCCCGCTTCCCGTCTCCCTCGCTCCGTAACAGTTACATTTTATGTAAATTTAATGCTGAATATCACAGCGCTGCCTTGGTAGTTCTCACTGAATTGCCTAGCAACTTTATACTGGCTGTTGTTGTTTATTAAATAATATTATGCAATAAATTACATTTTATACAAATAATAGTAGTATTTAATAATAGTATTTAGTATTAGGAAACTGTGTTTATGATGGTGATTTTAGTTACATTATTCCGCCATTAGATGGTGGCAAGAAACAGTTTTTATGAGTGAGTCAGCAGCAAAGACTTTTATATTGAAAGAAACTGAAACGGTTGTAAACAAGGAGGTTATTTTCACTTTCAACAACAGTTTGTAAGAAGTCTTAATCAGTCTTAACAGATGAAAAGATAGTACGACAAAGATATCGCTTTCCTCAGCGGACATTCAAACTAATGTTTTATTGTGAATATGAGACTGAGCCGAAGAATGAATGCTGTATCAGATGCAGGTAATCACACCCGCTCAGTCCAGTGAGCTTTTAATACAGTAATACAATAAGCGTTTAATGAAGAAAATCAATGTTCCTTCGTTACTAGTTCAAAAGTGACGTTTTTGAATTAGTAACGGAGGCTTGTTAAACTGTCAAATCCATGGCGGAAGGAAGCAGTTGGCACAAAAGAGGTTTTTAAACACACTCGGTTGTTGTTCCTTATGTATGTACATACTTGTGCTGTCAAACTGTTGCATAAACGCAATATCACATAAGTAGTCATGCAATATGGCTGTATATTGGCATGCTGTGATTACCTATGGCCGATTCACAGCCATATCACAAGCTACTCATGTGATATTGCTCATTTAATATATTTTAACATTTTGGGCCATCAATTTTGATAAGGTTTCTCTTTTTCAAGGCAGATTTCTTTCGTTTTAACCGCTTATTCAGGCGCACAGTGTATGAAAGCTCTCACAACTCATTTTACCAGCTAATGACTTATGTGCCTTCCGTTTTATTGATCTGCCTGTTTATATAAAGGCCACAGTTCTCAAAAACAGTCAATAAAACAGCATTCAGTCCTCTCTGATAAGGTCAGCATATATTGGCCATATTTTCCACACAAAGCTCTCATTACCACGCTGATTCTTATTCGTTCTGTAATTAACATTACTCTTGGGTTTATAAAACAGCCACGGCAGAAATCAACTCTTATCTCATAAACGACACATAACTCAGTCTCTTTCAAGCTCCAGATCGCACAACATCATCACCATGGAGACTCACTGTGGCAACGAGGCCCGGCGATGGTGGGGCCACCCCGGCGACCCCGACCCGCCAGACATTAAGCTGGCACTCTGGAGAGAAACTAATCTTGTGTAACATACAATGAGCGAGCACGGAAAGAACAAACCAAAGCAAAGAAGCAGACACAGAGGGAGAGTCGGCCGAAAGAAAGCTAATGAGAAACGTATTCTTCAAAAGAAAACACAACAAGCTGGTGGTAATAAAAAAAGAGAGCGGGAGAACTGGGGAACTACGGGGCTGTATTTCACTCTGAGGGGAGCTATACGTCTGATGGATGAGAGAGGAGAGGGTAAGGAAAGGCTTCTGTGATGGCTATTATTAGCCTCACTATAGAGGGAACAGATTTCTCCTTAAGCCAGTAACTCAGCTGATTGAGAAATCTTCTCAGATCGACTCCCTGAGGCTCGTGAATCACAGTGGACACATTCGCCCTGCGGACAGTAGACCGAACAGTGGCAAAGTCAAGAAAAGATGTCAGCTGAAAGAGAAATTTGAACATATCTCTATTCACTGAGCATCCAACGTGACATTCTTGTTTATATAATTGTTTTTATTACTTAAAAGTAAATCTAAATAAAATAAATAAAAATAAAAATAATATAAAATAACAAAGAAAAATATTTTTGTCCACTGCTTCTTTCAGAATAGATAATATTGTTTTATTTTGTTAAAAAATATAAAATAAAATAACCACTAAAGTTTGTACTTCAGTGTTGTTTATTTCAAAACACAAAAAATTATAATAAAATAACACCACAACAATTCAAAAAAATAAAAGAAAAGAAAAGAAATAAAAGAAAATAATAAAGCACTGCATTTTATATTTGACCACTGTCCCTTTCCAAATACGTAATAAAATAATAAAACAATATAAATAATTATATTTTTTAATAAGATAAAATAAAAATAAAGCACTACATTTTATCTTGACCACTGTCCCTTTCAGAAAATATTATATTATAATAAAATAACATAAATCAATTATTTTATTTCATGAATAAAATAAAAAATAAAAAACAAAATAAAATAAAATAAAATAAAAGCACTGCATTTTATATTTGACCATTATCCCTTTTTCAATACATAATAAAACAATAAAACAATATAAATAATTATATTCTCTTTAAAATAAAATAAAATAAAATTAAATAAAGCACTACATTTTATATTTGACCACTGTCCCTTTCCAAATACAAAATACAATAATAATACAAGTAATTTATTAATAAAATAAAATAAAATAAAATAAAATAAAGCACTGCATTTCATATTTGACCACTATCCCTTTTCGAATACATAATAAAATAATAAAACTATAAAATAAAATAAAATAAAATATAAAATAAAACAAAACAAAACAAAACACAGCATCCAGAAAGCACCATATTCTAATTATTGTGTACAAACACCTGACAAACATCTTAAAAGAAGATTTACATACATCCGATTACATCTAAACACTGCAAAAATTTAACATGTCATTTAACATTCAACAAGAAACATCCCAGAGATGTTTCTTTCAAAATTTGCCTACATTTTCCTGATGAAATCACGCACACTTGTGCTTTCCAAAATCCAATTCACCATATTCCTCCCGATTTCAAATTGCCGCGGCACAAAACAGATCTTACACGTTCCTATCCATCAAGAAATGCTCTGTCAAAACTAACTCTAGCATGTAAGCACCCTAATTCTGAAAACATTACTGCATTTTTCACCTCAGCGACAAACCCAAGAAGCGATTTCTCTGCAAAGACTTACAAATGACAATAAATAACAGGAATACAGTGACTGCGAGAGTGTGGAGGTCCTAAATAATACTATTATCTAAGCAGCAGAACTCCATTAACGCAGCATCACACTGCTACACACCAGATAATTGAATAAAACAGCAATGATCCAGATAAAAATAAGTTAAAACAGCATGTGCTGAGCAGACAAACACACACCATCATCTAAGAAGGTCACAGCATAGGCGCTATTAAAATAAACACCTCCATATCCAGGAGGTTTACTTACAATCTGAAAGAGTCAACTATATCTGGCCTTTACCTGACAAAATGACAAAAGCGATTGTCCACAACAGAACAGCATATTAGGGCCCCATTTGGCCTTATTTGTAAGCAGTCAGGCTTGAGCAGGCAGCAATGTCATTTCCATGTGCACGTCTAAAGCGCACGTCTGCGACTCTGACGCCTCTGGCAGCAACAGAGGCACATGCAAAATGAATCTGAGTCTTGATTTCCATTAAACAAAGTGGTATTAGTAAACCACGAGTGACCTGCATTCAAATGCACGTTCGTCATGTAGACAGTGTCATAAATCAGAAGCGGTGCAGTGCATTGTGCAGCAGCCCTGACGTGCCTTCACATCGATTTCATGGACACAGATGCACGAACCAGATAAACTAATGCAATTGTCCTTCTAAACATGTTATTAATATTGATATGAATACTGAATTATCTTCTACACTACCAGTCAAAAGCTTTTGAACAGTAAGACTTTTAATGCTTTTAAAAATCTTTTCTGCTCACCAAGACTGCATTTATTTGATCCAAAATACAGCAAAAGCAGTAATATTGTGAAATATTTTTACTGTTTAAGATAACTGCTTTCTATTTAAATATATATTATAAAAAGTAATTTATTCCTGTGATCAAAGCTAAATTTTCAGCATCATTACTCAAGTCTTCAGTGTCACATGATCCTTCAGAAATCATTTGAATATGCTGATTTGCTGTTCAAGAAAAAATGTATTATCAATTATTATTATCAATATTTGAAACAGTTTAGTACATTTTTGTAAGATTCTTTGATGAATAGAAAGATCCAAAGATCAGCAGAAAAAAAGCTTTTGTAACATTACACACTTGAGTTAGTATTTTTTATATTGGAAAGAAAGTTTAGAAATTAATACTTTTATTTAGTAAGAATGATTTAAACTAATCAAAAGTGATGATAAAGACATTTAAAATGTTACAAAAGATTTCTATTTATCAAAGAAACCTGAAAACATTCTACTCAGCTGTTTTTGAGCAGCCAATCAGAATATTAGAATGATTTCTGAATGTGACTGGAGTAATGATGCTAAAAATTCAGCTTTGAAATCACAAGAATAAATTACATTTTAAAACACATTCAAATAGAAAACAGTTATTTTAAATAGTAAAAATATTTCAAAATTTTACTGCTTTTGTTTGGCTTGGTGAGCAGAAGAGACTTCTTTAAAAAAACATTAAAATCTTACTGTTCAAAAACTTTTGACTGGTAGTGTAGTAATCCAAAAGGTTAAAAAAATAACCTTTGACATTTCAATTTTTAACTTGACCCTGCATTCTGAAAACAGCAATTTGGTGTAAGAAATCTTTAACTTAAAAAAAAAATAGATCCCTAACTTTTCACCTCTCCATCCATATTTAGGAAATATATAAACGCCTCTTTCTAGCAATGAAAAAAGTAATTGCGACTTCACCACAACTGCAACTTTATTTCTCATACCTGTACAGAAATACCAAAATTTCCATTTTCTACTAAATTTATTATAGTAGTCTTGAACTGTTGTGCACTTACCCTCTTTAGGGACAGACATCAAATTACTGCTTCCCCATATTTCAATCAAAGTCAGTCTTTGTTAGAAAAAAAAGGAAAGAAAGCAAGAAAGCTAAATAAACAAACATTCGAGTGTTGACTTTTGCTCTGATGGTCTAGAGCCCTTGAAGGTCGTATGCATAACAGATTACAGGCTTGGCATGTGAAGTAGGAAGTGAAGTGCTATTCAAACTGAGACCAAAAACCAAGCCAGACACTCAATTCAGGAACTTCAGGGCTTTAGGATATAAACTAGCAGCTTGTTCTAGCACATACTGTACTGTACCTGACTACTGAATTAAAAACAGTATGTAGCTGCCAGACTAAATTAATAGTCTAAACTGTAATAAATTATTCAGTGTTTATGCCATTGGTGTTAAACTGCTATATTATCATGCAGATTCACCTACATGCCCAGAGGTCTCATTCTACCTATTTTTGTTTCATATTCTGAGCTTTTTGTAAACGGATGATTCATTCAAAAATGAAAATTCTGTCATTAATTACTCACCCTAAGGTCTTTCCAAACCCGTAAGACCTTTGTTCATCTTCGGAACACAAGAAAGATATTTTTAATGAAATCTGAGAGCTTTCAGATCCTGCATAGACAGCAGCACAACTGACACGTTCAAGGCCCACAAGCACAAAAAGTTTCTCGCTGCCTCATGAAATGAAGGTTGAACCACAGCTTCAAAAGATGCTCACCAACATATTTTAACCCAATTACCCATATTGTCATGACAGAAACAAGCCAAAGAGTTTTGTTACTGTCTGGAGTCGAGAGAAAAAGTTGGTCATACTGTACGTAGGAGGGCCCACATGCCTGAATGTTTTCAATATTTGTACCTCATAAATCATATGTCAGGAGTGACACTGTTATTCAGTATAACTGTACGGCATTGATCGCTCGCACAGCGGTGAGTTTGGTCAATTCAAGTCTCTCTTTCTCTCAGCAAGTCTCCAGTCTTTCACAGCTCTATTCAGTCTGAACTCCCGCCAGATCCTGTCAATCTGGATTCAGTGGAAATAACAGGGAGGTCATAAAACACAATCTACACAAGGAACTGGCATTATTTATAGACTATAAAGTGCATTTAATTCGGGGATATAAAATAAAAAGCCGTTCGCTTTAGTTCATAGAAAGTTTTTAAAGCAGTCTCAACGTTTTTGAATTCGCAGTACTATCAATCAAGGCTTAATTAGCTCTTAATCGTGAAACTTATTGTAAAATTGTATTTTATTTTATTTTATGTAAATGTCATTATTTATTTATTTAGGAACCAATAACTTGCTCTGCCTAAATATTTACATGTAATTAATTAATTTAAATGATTGAAATAATTTTATTTTATTTTATTTTATTTTGGGTAACAATGAATTGCTCTGCCTAACTATTTAAATGTCATTAATTATTTAACTGATTTAAATAATGACTATTTTATTTTATTTTATTTTTGAACAATAAATTGCTCTGCTAAATATTTAAATGTAATTAATTATTTAAATGATTTAATAATTTTTTTTCATTCTATTTATTTATTTAGGAACCAATAAATTGCTCTGCCTAAATATTTATGTTATTAATTATTTAACTGATTTAAATTATAATTATTTTATTTTATTTTATTTTATTTTTGAACAACTGCTTTACCTAAATATTTAAATGAAATTAATTATTTAAATGATTTAAATCATTTTTATTTTATTTTATTTTATTTTAGAACAATTTTTAATTTTAAACAATAATTTTATTTATTTATTTAGGAACCAATAAATTGCTCTGCCTAAATATTTAAATGTCATTCATTATTTTAATGTAAATAATTATTATTTTATTTAATTATTTTGAACCAATAAATTGCACTGCAATTTACCTAAATATTAAATATCATGAATTATATAAATTATTTAAATAATTCTAAGTTATTTTTATTTATTTATTTGAAACCAATAAACTGCTCTGCCTAAATATTTAAATGTCATTATTTTATTTATTATTTTATTTTATATTCCATTTTATATTTTATTTTATTTTATTTTATTTTTTTAAGGTCTAAGCAAGCATAACATACCTCTGGATGGAATTCTTAATTGAACAATGTAACAGTTAAGAGGCTAAAATAATGCTGTGTTTTCTCCAAACTGATACCATTTTAAGAGTTAAAGTGGAAGAGAGAGACAGAGAGAGGAAAAAAGATCAGTTTAGGGTCACTGTATCAGTTTCAGAGGTTGTGAATATGAATGAGAAGAGAAGCCATAAAGACATTTTCAAGCCATAAAGATCAGCATTATTACAGAGAAATCCACAAGAGCCGAAATGATCAAGAACCTAATGATATCTGATACTAAATCCTCAAAAAACAAGACTGTATCTGACAATATCTGACACGCGACGCCAGTAATTTAACTACGTATATTTTGTTAGTCATTGGTGGTGGTTTGGTTTTCGGCAATGAAAGTGGAGCAAAACTAGTAGATACAAAAGAAAATGTTTTTAATGTTTGATATTGCACCACTGAAGAAGCCAAATTTAATCTACGCATTTCCAGAACCCCTAATATCAGCGCACTTACATAACTGACAGGAAATTGTACTCTTTTATGTGATATAACGCATGTGAATGACTTTTTACAGTAGACAAGGGACTCTGATATGAAGCTCAAAACATCATTAAAGTCTACAGAAGTCTGTCTGGGAGTTTAAGGTCTTTAAAGCAGGAAGTTGGATTATTTTAGGCCTCCATTGTCATTCATAGACATGTTACAGACAGAAACCAGCTGCCAATGCTTTTTGGAAAACTTTTAAAGGCAAAAAAAAACATGCTTGTGACTCACATTAGATCAACATTAAACCCTCATCAAAGCACACAGGAGTATTTGGAGTGCGTTTGAAACGAGGGAGGATACAGGGTTCACGAAAGAGGCCAAGAGGACAAGAACAGAAACCTGTCTCGTAGGAGCGAAATTTCACAGGGCTTGCGGGCGCCATGACCTCCGAGTTATTTACACCGAGTCATAAAGTCAACACACATCTCTCTAAAGCAGCGAGCAGGCCACAGACCACAGCTCTCAAATACCCATAAATCAGCAGGTTTAAAGCACAATGAGTCGACGCCAATTTAAATATTTCACATTTCTCCGTGGTTAGGTTGGTCGGACGTTAGACGTCTTGCAACTAAACGCACGTTCTTGGGATGACACTGATATGTTGATGCAAAACACAAAGAAGCAGTGTCTGAAAGGGTTGTTACTTCTCACTGAAGTTGCTAATATGACAACTAAAACTTGAAAATATTTACACTGTTTAGATACATTTATATTAAAAGTTGCATTACATATACACACTACCAGTCAAATTTTGGATATATATATATATATATATATAGACACATCATCGATAGATAGATAGGTAGATAGATATAGATTTTTTTCCCACAAATATATCGCTAATGTCCACCAAGGGCGCATTCATTTTGATAAAAAAAAACAGTAAAAACTGTAATATTGATAAAATAATATATATTGTATATTATATAAAATATAATTGATTTTTATTTTTTAAATATGTATATAATTTTTAAACAATTTGTATATACATATATATATATATATATATATATATATACAAAAAACTGAAAAAATACAAATATTTAAAAAATAAAATTATATACTAAATGTGGAAAAATATTGAAAAAATAAAAAGTATATATACAAAACACAAAAAATGTGAATATATATATATATATATTTTTTTTTTGTATATATACTTTTTTATTTTTTAAATATAGATGATCATTTTCATATGTACTGATATTGATGTACATCATATATATATACATATTTAAAAAAAAATTATATATACAAAATACAAAAATGAGACTTATATACAAAATGCAAAGAAATTATATATATATATATTAATATGACAACTAAAGTAAAAATGTACTGATATTGCTTTTATATATATATATATATATATATATATACACACACACACACACACACACACTTTAGTTGTCATATATATATATATAATTTTACAATTTTTGCATTTTGTATATATAATATATATATATATATTACATTTTTTGTATGAATAGTTTTTAAATATGTATATATTTTTTTCACATTTTTTTTTATTTTGTGTGTATATAGATAGATAGAGAGAACATATATATGATATATATATATCATGTTGTGACCCAGATATCATATTATAGTATCACAACATAATATTGTATTACTAGGTCTATGCAGATTCCCTAATGATTACTACCATAAAATCAAATAATTACATCTGCCTTGAACTGTTATGAAAAATTATATTAATGAGACGTGAAGAATTTAATTGCCAACCGGTACAGACACTGAGACTCATGGGAAAATAAAAGTAGGTGCTCATAGATGATCATTTTCGTCTTCAGCATAAGTTAGAGATAGTGCCCAGTAACTGAAATCTGAGTATATAAAATACACTTCATCATAAATGGACCTGAAAACCATCACAGGACTAAAATGACCCACAATTCAATAGTTTTTTCCAATAACCATGTTATGTAAGGAGACACTCTGGTGGTGCAGAAGAGGACAGGGCACTAACCTCATCCAGAGAAAAACGACCAGCTTCTGCTTTCAATCACTGAATTAGCAGATGACAGTATCAGGGCTTCCGTCCACAGCCAGGCACAGAGAAACGAGCCTCATCCAATCAAAGAGCTAAAAGGGCAGTGCATTGTGGGGCAGAGAGCACATTAGTTCTCATAATATAAGTGGGGTAATTGTTACTCAACTTGATGTTCAATTCATCTGGTCGCAATCTTCTAGCAATTCATACATTTAAAGCATAATTTCTAAGCAGATATGCCTTTTTACCCCATAATGCACTTGGGCTGAACTCACTGTGTCCTCCATATCGGTTTCTATAATGGTTAAACATAAAAGATAACATTCCTTTCCCATAAACTGTCCTGGACTTGAACTCTATACCTCAAAAGCAGCACATTTCCTCCTCTGCAAGGGCTTTTATTTCAGTCAGTGCTGAAGACAGAGGAGTGAAAGAGGACAAACAAACTAAAATAAAGCTGAACAAGAGATGTATCATCTTAACCTTATTAGAGAAATAAAACATAGTATTGCCCACATATACAAAAAATATAAGCCAAATGTAAACACTCATCCAATGCATTTCGCAGTCCTGCATTTTTCTCAGTTAGCACGTCATAAATCAAGTCAGATGGAGCTGAAAAGCTTATATTTTAATCAGCTCAACATACAGTACTTTATATAGGAGGCAAACGCATGCAACTTATTTCTTGAACTTTTCATCACCCATATTACTGTGTTTTATAATGTAATTCAATTAGAAGCATGCAGCATGTGCATAGACTAAAATGGCACACATTTATCATACAGCACATGAAATAAATCACTTCTGCTAAGAGAAACGAGTCACTATATAAGCAGTCCTTCATGTAATATTGCTGATCACAGCTTTTTTGGACAAACCAACAACTCTGGAGAAGAAAAATCAGTTACGGACCATCAGAATCCAATAAGCATGTCTTCTAAAGAACATGTTTAATAAATATTATTCATTCTGTGATATGGTCCCATCACATAGTTGGCAAATTTACACTGCCAAATCCATTTCAATAGACTGTAAAAAATTATTCTTTTAGAAAGTTGTAAATAAAACAGACTATTGGAGTACATTCCACAAGAAAATACTATTCCAGTCATTCTAAAAAAAAAAAAAAAAATTTAAATAAAAAAAATAAAATAAAATTTTAAAGTTGTAAATAAAAAAAATATTGGAGTGCATTCTACAAGACAGTAGAATACAGTGAAAAAATTTAATAAAATTAAATTAAATAATAACATTAAATAAAATATTTTAAAAATGTCAAAGATTATTGGAGTACATTCTACATGAAAATACTATTTCAGTCTTTCTACAATGCAAAAATAAAATAAAATAATAGAAATTTCAAAGTGGTAAATCAAATCAAATCAAATAAAACATAAAATAAAATTATAGAAATTTCTAAGTTTGTAAATAAGTGTAAAGTGTAAGTACATTCTACAAGAAAAGAGAATACAGGTCAAAAACATTAAATCAAATTAGATTAAAATTTTTATTATTAAATATTATTGTTATTTTTTAATTCAACAAAGATTATTAAATAAAACAAAGATTATTAAAGTACATTCTACAAGAAAATACTATTTCAGTCTTTTAAAAATTCCCAAAAAATATAAATAAAATATTTTTAAAAATAAGTCTTTCTACAATGCAATAGATAAATAAACAGAAATTTGTAAATAACTTTGTACAACAAAGTTGTAAATAAAATAAAATAAAAAATAAAATACAATAAAATCAAATAAAATGAATCTGTAATTTGTAAAAAAAAAAATCATTGGAGTACATTTAAATTAAATTAAATTAAAATAGTAAAATAATATATACATATATATATATTTTTTTTAAATGTCAATGTTGTAAATAAAACAAAGATTATTTGAGTACATTCTACAAGAAAATACTATTTCAGTGTTTTTACAATGCAAAAAAATAATAATAATAATAATAAAATAAAATAAATTTTCAAAGTTGTAAATAAAGCAAAGATTATTGGAGCATGTTTTACAAGAAACATCTCTACTTCAAAAATGTAATGTTTAATACTTTGTTACTTGTCTTATTTTAATTGTTTGTGAAATGTATTAGCAATTTCCGAGAAAAATATTAAAAAATGTAAGCACATTTAAATTAGTGTTTGTAATTTCTTTGTAATTATATGTGAAATCCACAAGCAATTTTTGTTGTTTCTAAGTGAATCCTACTAATATTTGCCCACAAAATTTAATGAAAACGAGAGACACAATCGCATGATGCCGTGAACATTTATGGTCCATCTTCAATCATGTTTGACCTTAATCTCCACTAATCGTCTATCAACCACGACAAGCTAAAATAGCTCAGAGTCAGCTTATTCTTTTTAAAGAATAACAAGCATTTAGACAGAGCAAAAGAGATGTTATTTACAATCTGTAATCCCAATGACATGCTATAACATGTAGGATTGATATGAAAGGAAACAAAGGCAATAAAATATAATACCTACACCAAAACACCTGTTACGTTTCCCCTGGCAATCCCTGTCACAAAAACTATTATTACACTGAGTTCATGCCCCTTAAATCAAGCCCGGGATCTACAATGCATTAAAATCAGGACACGAGGCACATGTGGCATATTTGCAGAGCAATTACGAGCATGCAAATGTCTTGCCTGTCATGCCAGTGGCAGCTGGTGCAATGTTTCTACGTAAATAACCAGCATCTGAACTTACTGAGTCACAAACAAACACTCTAAAACCACAGAAAAGGCTATTTATTTCTTTCTCTGTAATCCTCACTGTGCATTATTGTCCGGTCACTCCATACCAGATGGTCAAAGTGCATGGCTAGAAGGCAAAGGTTCATGATGAAGCACAGCTGGCTTGGTGGCACGTACCTGGTGCCTGTTGTGCTTCATCAGCGTTGCTATAAATTCCTATCCAAAAAAGCATTTGATGTGGTTCCACCTGGACTCTGTACAGAATACAATTTCATGGAGCATAGTTTTGATATAAACAGGTTTAAAATGCAGCAACCAAACAAAGAAAAAGGCTAAATTATGGATAGTGTTTAGTTAGAATAATTATTCTCATTCAAAATGCTAAATCTGTAATTTTGTAAATAAATAAAATTAAAAATGTAAATAAAAAATAATAAAATAAAATTAAATTAAATGGTTTTCTGTTCCTGTCTCTCAACTGCATTACACTAGCATTGACAGACTAATTTCTGTCGTGCCCTGTGCAAACGCCAATTAAAAACTGCTATGAAAAGCTAAATGGGAAACTATTCTCATCTCACTAAGGGACTTGTGGCTCTGCAGCATACAAAGTAACAGCTGTTATGCACACGTGCATAATAATATCCAATTGCCTGGGACATGAAAGCAAATGTCCCGTATTTTCTCATTCATTAATCATCATTCAGTTGTGTCGATATTAGACCGCCTGCAGGTCACCTATGAAGCCATCAGAGTATATAAAAATCTATGAAAAATTACAATGAATTAGAAGAAAGCACAAACCATCCATACAATAAAATGTCCTGATCTGCAGTGTGAAAATGTATGAATGAAATAGCACTAGTGTGTGACCGTTTACTGCAATGTAAAATGCCATGTAAAAAAAGTGCAATGGATTGCCAATTAGACAATGTCCTGAAATGTTATTTAAAAATAACTCTATATAGCATCACCAATTCTAATTAACTAACATGTTTGCCATACAACAGCCTGTAACCTCATAAACAGACCACATCCTGCCATCTTTGATTTAATATAGCATGTAGTACAGTACATTTACATCTGAGGCCCATTAAAAACACTGACCAATGCAGGCCTGTGGTTTCATCACAGAAAATATATTTAAAAATGTAATTTATTCCTGTGATTTCAAAACTGAATTATTAGCATCATTAGTTCAGTCACATGATCCTTCAGAAATCATTCTAATATTCTGATTTGCTGCTCAAAAAGTATTTATTTTTTTAAGTATTTATCTATGTTGAAAACAGCTTTTCGGATTTTTTCCAGGTTTCTTTGATGAACAAAGTTCAGAAGAACAGCATTTATCTGAAATAGAAATCTGTTGTAACATTATAAATGTCTTTATCATCACTTTTGATCAATTTAAGCATCCTTGCTAAATAAAAGTACTAATTTCTATAATTTCTTTCAAAAAAAATTATACTGACTTCAAGCTTTCGAATGGTATAGTGTATAATGTTACAAAAGCTTTTTATTTAAGATAAATCCTGATCTTTGGATCTTTGTATTCATTAAAGAATCCTGAAAAAAATATTTACTCAAACGAAATATTGATAATTATAATAATCAGCAAATCAGCATAGTAGAATGATTTCTGAAGGATCATGTTACACTGAAAACTAGAGTAATGATGCTGAAAATGTAGTTTGGATCACAGAAATAAATTGTATTTTAAAATGTATTCAAATAGAAAGCAGTTATTTTAAATAGTAAAAATATTTCACAATATTACTGATTTTGCTGTATTCTGGATCAAATGCAGGCTTGCAGAGCAGAAGAGACTTCTTTAAAAAAGTCTTGGTGTTCAAAAACTTTTGACTGGTAGTGTATCTATTTTTATGAATTTCCTATAAATATCCTTACAAATTAATCATCCAACATATGGCTGCTACTCTACAACAATTTATTTTATAGGCTAAATTTGTCACTCTGTTACTGGCAAAGTTTGTTTATTAATTTAGTATTAAAACATTTTAGTTGTTTTTTAACCATTTCAGATAAAATACACAAAAAAGGCTTTAAACTGTGTTTAGGTAACAGGATTGCAAAAGTTAAAACATCAAAGAAAAACAAATAGAAAATAAAACTAGTCAGCTGAAAACACTGAGGCCAACAATTGTCTTTTCACAGTGTTTTAAATAAAAATAAAAGCGTAAATAACAAACATGTACATTTTAAAGAGTTTAGGCTCTATTTGCACCCAATTCATGTAAAGTGCCATTAAAAGGCTTCACATTACATTCAAAAAGAAACAAAGACAGGAAAGAAAGATGCAATAATGAAAGAGCCAGTTCCCTTTATCTTTCGTGGGCTATCCAATGTCTGCAAACGCCTGTTTTTTTGTCTTCATGCCATGACAGCAGGTCCATCTAGTCTCAAATGAAAATGAATAAACACCCAATTCAAATATTTACATTTCAGAAATGCGCCATAATGAACAAATACCGAGTATGATGCATGAGAATGACGGGAACACCTGCTGGTGACCGAGCAAGATTTCAATTAAACATAGTCTTAATGATAGCCCATTTATCGACACGACACAAAATGAAGGCTGAATTTTAAACAGCGTTTATATTAACACGAAAAACTTACGTTATATTTCAATGAAACGAATCCTTTGTGATCCCTGCCATATCGGCGTGAAAATCCGCATCATCATTGGTTGCCATGGGAGAAGCACGACTGGATGCTCCTCATCGATTCAAATACTGCACCTACTGCGCATTCTCCTTCGCAAAAGCGAACACGGAGAGAATAACGCTGCGTTCAAGATAATTAAACGTAAAACTCACCGATTCCAGTGATGAATCCTCGACCCCGGTTTCATGAGACTGATGTACGTTTGGTGTATTGTGGTGTGTAGTCGGCGCGCACCGCAGCTTCTCTTTCTCCTCGAGCGCTCCTGCTGCTGTCAAACGCGCAGCGCCGTCACGCGCGCACTCAGTGCACGCGCAGCTGCAGCGACACGAGACTAATCAGCGACTGAGGAACTTCAGGCAGACAGACGGAAGACACACACACATACATACACACAAACAACACTAGTGGACTCATAAAAGGAACACTTTTTGTATACTCTCAAGGTAAAAAGAATTACGGTTCAAAAGCTGTATTTGTTCAATTATGCGTGTTTTTGAATGAAATCAATACGTCAGAACTGATCATAAAGGCTTTTCAAACGTAAAGGGATAGTTTAGTTTAAAATTTTAGGTTTTGCACTTGCGTCACGGTTTGGTCAGTTACCCGGATGTGCAGCCATAATGGATATACTCGGATGTAAACAACAGTATGGATTGCATGGTTTATGTACTACTGAATATGTTGTTCTGCTAATTTATGCTGTCTAAACTACGAAAAAATGTGTGGAAGTTGCTAAATCATATAGAGAAGGACTTAGTAAGCAGGAATCGATGCAATATTCTGACATGCTAAAGTCAATATGGTGAAGATACATACAAGTGGTATTAATTAAAACATTAATCTAATATTTCACCTACCTGACTGGAAATGATAAGAACAAACACGAATGTTCTTGGAAATCCTGGTTCAGTTTGGCCAACCACAAACGTCTTTTGTTCCTCAGACAGTTTTTTGCACTGTTTTCATTCATTTGTTATAACATTTGTCAGTCTATAGGACTAAATAGAAATGTTTTTCCTTGTCCGACCAATTAGTACACCCCAAGACATGACAATAATTGACCATTTTCAGCAGAAATAATCAGAAAAATATGCAAGTTTTGTTCAGTTCAGTGGCATTGTTTACATTCAGTGCCACCAGTATGGCCGATTGATGACGCATCGTGAAAACACTCTATAAGAAAATAACGAGAAGAATAACAATGTGCACTAAACAGTAAAATTGTTTGCACTAAACCACTGTGTTCATTAATAAGATAATAAATTATAATAATATGGTAAGATACACCAATTTGCAATATCAAGCAGAAAAACAAGATTTTTTTACAGCTAAAAAAAAAATAGCGTGGTACGGACGCCAGACCCATAAAATTTACAAAGGGCCATGCCCACTCTTACGCAAAAAATAAGGTGGATAGAATTTATATTCTTGGGTGATATATCCCTTAAAATTCATCCTGTCGTAAATTATTTTTACTAATCATTTAGCAACATTTTTTTTAACTGTGCTTATATGAAACATATGAAAATCATAACAACAATTTTTTGGAAACTGAGATTTGTACAGCATCTGAAAGCTGAACAAATAGGCTTTCCATTGCTGTATGGTTTGTTAGGATAGAACAAAATTCGAGATTTGAAGAACAATTTGAAAATCTGGAATCAGGGTGCCAAAAAATCTAAATGTTGAGACAGTCACCTTTAAAGTTGTCCAAATGAAGGTCTTAGCAATGCATATTACTAATCAAAAATTAAGTTTTGATATATTTATGGTAGGATATTTACAAAATATCTTCATGGAACATGATCTTTGCTTAATATCCTAATAATTTTTGGCATAAAAGAAAGATCATTATTTATCCATACAATGTATCGTTGGCTATTGCTACAAATATCTCAAAAAAAAAACAACGCCTAAGTAAACCTTTGAACGGCATACAAGAAAATGATTTATCTTTGTTACAAATTTCATTTTAAGCATATCATTAAAAGTACAGTCATGGAAGAAAACCAGTCCAACTCAAATCTACAATTTCCAGTCTACACAATTATCTAAATGACTTTGTCAAAGCCATATTTAGGCATGTGTTTGTGCAGATGGGTAGAGCTGCTTTGATTTTTTTCCTCTCTGGAGGACATCTGATTTATGGTGGTGGTTTGGCAGTGCAAGTGAAAATGAGCATGTTAGTCCTCCCTCTGTAACAGCGTCATGTCTGATATCCAGCCACGTCTTCTCAAAATGTGAATAGATGCACCACTTACTCTGCATGAAACCATGATTGTTCTCAAGAGTCCTGAATGTCATGGGACATCTGTACTGTCAGGGAAATATAAGGACTACAAGGCACAACAGATGGAAAGGGGGAAAAAAAAGAGTTGCATGTAGTGATAGTGAAAATAAAGTCTAACCATTTTCAAAACATTCAAAAGTATTTTTAAAATAAAGTCTGCGCTGATAGGCTACTTGAAGTACACTTTCAATACAGTTGTAGCTCACGTCTCTCTGAGCTAATGCAGACTGGCTTTGTTTATACGTCCCACTTCCTAAATTGGTTTGCAGACAGATTTGAAGACATATATCATCCAGAAATAATCCATACAGTATACCAGAACCAACTGGTAGGCTGTTTGCTTACATGTTTAAGGATTTTTTTTCGCAGGTACAGGTTTGTAGATAAACATTATTTGGATCAGCAAAAATGCAGCAGGTTTCATTTTTAAAATACTTACTGATAATTATTATCACGTGCACAAATGCACTGTACCCCTTTCTATAAAAACACAATTTTATAATTAAAAATGATAGTTAAAGATGAGTTAATGATAGATGATTTCCATAACACAGGTGTAAAAGTGCATGATTTTGTGCATGTTCTTATTAGTCTCTGAAAATATTATAAACCTTACAGTTGAGAAAAGAAGAGCTTGAAACTCAACATTTTCAAATCTGGATCTTCTGAGGTGAAGAAATGGTTGCTAGGGAACAGGTCAAGATAACATAGGGGACTGACGTATCACACTATATATGAATTCACAAAGTAGAATATTGACAACAATTCAAATGCACAAATTTGACGTAATTTCCGCTACAGAATAGAATAATACTGAAATCATCTTAAGTTACATTTGATGCTGAATGTGTCAGAAGGCTCTAGTCTGGTCTTCCTTTGCCTGCCTGAGGGGATTCTGGGAGGTGGATGATGCAAGAGTCGAGTCAGACATGGTCCTATCTGCTCTCGCTCGATCGATGGAAGGATCTAACAGCCAGTGACCTTCTTAGCTGAGAACACACATGCTTTACACATCCAGCATCTGGTGACTGCATGATAGTAACAAAACTCCAGCAGATGCAGTTGTTGAATAGAGGACATTTCCACTGCAGTTTTGTTAGAGGAATAGCCCGCCGTCTGGCACGTACACGACATCCTCCGGTAACACTGAAATGCAGATTTAAGCATATTTCTATCAAATATAGCCTCTTCTCACACTCACCTGAGGGATTTGACACATCACTGAACGTTTCCACGGATGAGACACATTCCTCACTTCAGGTTAGACTACTTAGCTGAGAAAACTCGCTGACCTTTTTTATAACGGTAGTCTACTATGTGACTGATTTTGTGTCTACACTGTTAAAAAATGATTTTTGAATGATTGAAAATGGCACAGAGAAAATTCAAAATAACAGACTTCCTGTTGGGTTTCATACTTCATACTTCTGACTTCCTGGCAGGGTTGCCAGGTTTTCACAACGAAACCCAAAACTAGCTCAGTCACGTTTCAGAGAGGGTCTCCTGGTAAAAATCAGATCCCAGGGGGTAATTTTTTTTTTTTCCAGGCCTGGTAACATTCGCATTCCAGGGGCTAAATATCACGTTATCAGGGTTGCTTCAACCCACAGACATGAAAAACAACACATAGCAACAGTGTTATAGTAGCCCAATTTTGAGGGAAAATAGTGGACTTGGCAACACTGGATCGCTGTAGCGCCTCTTTTCATGTGGCACGTGAACCAATTGTCTCTTTCTCTTTACTTATAGCATGAAATAAACATGAATGAACATCAGAAGGTATCTTGTTTCAATTGGAAAGATGTCAATACACACCATATTTCAATTTCAAGTCCACTGATGTTAATCTACTACTCTTCTACGGAGTGTTGCCAAGTCCACAGTTTTCCTGCGGAATTGGGTTGTTTTACCACTGTTGCTGTGGGTTGATTTTCACGTCCACGGGTTAAAATTTTACCAAGGGAACCCTGCCAAAAAACATGTATTTTACCCCCCCCGAAACACAGCTGTGACCCTGGACCACAAAACCAGTCTTAAGAAGCATGTGTATATTTGTAGCAATAGGCAAAAATACACTGCACGGGTCAAAATTATCAATTTTTCTGCTGAAAATCATTAGGATATTAAGTAAAGATCATGTTCCATGAAGATATTTTGTACATTTACTACCGTAAATATATCAAAACTTAATTTCAGATTAGTAATATGCATTGCTAAGAACTTCATTTGGACAACTTTAATGGCGGTATTTTCAATAATTTGATTCTTTTGGACCCTCAGATTTTCAAATAGTTGTATCTCAGCCAAATACTGTTGTATCCTAACAAACCATGCATCAACGGAAAGCTCATTTATTCCGCTTTCAGATTTAATTGATGTATAAATCTCGATTTCTAAAAACTGTGGTCCCGGGTCACAATTGCGCTAGTTTTGAGTAGCAATTAGGTGGGTTTTGCTATCAAAACCTGGCAACCCTGCCTGTCCGGTTTGTTTGTTGACAAAAATAGCAGATTCAGCAATATGATTGGTCAGAATGCCTGTCAATCAAATTCTCTGCTGAGAGTCAATTGGAAAAAGCTATTAAATACTCCCAGATTAACTACAAATTGAGTAAAGTGTCGATATACATACCTTTATTAGGAGGAAAGAAAATAGCTTATTAAGTGAAAAGACAATCTAACAGATTTATATCCTTTAACATATATTGTGTGACATCTTTACAGAGAAAAACTATGAACTATGAAATAAATTGAACTTTGAAATGATTTATTTCTCTTCATAATCATCAGGGACAATTTTAAGGTGTTAGGAAAATGGCATTTCTGAATCAAGCTGTTAAAATTAAATCTACAACACTGTTATAATTGTACTTATTTTTTACACACTTATTTTACGCATTCAAGGATTAGTGATATTTTACAATATTATACACTCGATCTGAACGGAACCAATAAATTATGTAAAATATTTTCCAGCCAAGTGCACGCACAAGCAAATAAAACCATATACTGAAAAGCGTCTGAGGCATTCCAAAATAATACACGAAATCAATGATCATTTCATTAGTATTTCCATAACAATCAATGCAAGACATCTTCAGCAATAACACAACTGCAATGAGTGCTTTCGAAACATTGTGTGCAAAATCTTTAAAACATCAGTGCTGTTGGATTAGCGGTCTGACATAAAATTACAAGGTTGGTAAATAGAGTTTGAATAAAAAATTAAAGAGCTTGGTTGAAAATTATTTAAACACATTTTAGTCTGTGCATTTAGCAGCTCACCTTATGCTAAATACAGTACTGTCAGTTCAGTTGACTATTACTAAAGGTTTTCTTGAGGAGAGACACGACACAACAGCAATTTTATCCTATTGCAAATTAATGGATCAAAATGACACTAGCATATCCCAACAAATGAAAAGCAGCAAACGCAAGTGGTAGCTAGTCAGTGTTGCCGCTAACTTTTCAAGCCTTCAAGGCTCTTCGTTTTAAACAACACATGGTAAACAGTAACTGTTAAATCCTTAAAATCAGACCAAAACTTTTTCCATCTTCTTAGGTGCTCGTCAATGTGAAGCAACAGACTTGATTCCCTGTTTTAAACCGTCATATAGCAACATATGTAACATGTAATTCCACTGCAGTGTGCAGTTTACCATGTTTTATGTTAACCAGACAATGGAGAGGGTCAGTGGTTGTGCTAGTTTGGTTTAGAGTGTGAGTTTCAGAGTTTGGCGCGAAAAGGAAGGCCATCGTACATGTCGGCTTTAAGTTGGGCCCATTCGGCTAGTTTCTGAACGACGCCCTTTTCTTGAGTGAGAACACTTGCCACTTTCTTTAATTTATTCTCGTTACGCTCCAGGTAGCGCCGACCCTCAGCCTGGAGGAAGTCCAGCCTCTCCTGTCTGTTCTCGTCCAATGGGATGTCCTCACTCATGTAAGGGTTAAAACGGAAATAAGTGTTCGGAGGGAGGAGGGCGTCCAGCATTGTGTGGACCTCTATAGAAGAAGAGATTCATTAATAAGAGGTTATGTAGTGAGTGACAAACAACAGATTTGCTACATTTTCTCATCATTCAGATGACCCTGGACTATGGCCAGATGTCATAACACAGGAAGACATCATTACGAGTCTATGAAATATTTCATTATTCACACTGCCACTGAATAATAATAATAAAAAAAAAAAGGTAATTGCGACTTTTTATCTCACAATGTTTTTCACGTCCGCGGGTTTGAGAGTTTATTGTGAGTTTTGTATCACACGATTATGAGAAAAAAAGGTCAGAATTCTCGCGAAAAAAAAAAAATTGTTCTAATTGTTTATATCAGAGGAATTTGAAAAAAGTCAGAATTCTGTGAATTCTCACAAAAAAACGTACAATTTTGAATTTATTTCTCACAGTTGCAAGTTTATATCCCACTGTTCTGACTTTATAACTCAAAATTGCGAGTTTATATCTCACAATTCTAAGAAAAAAGTCAGAATTGTGAGAAAAAAGTCAGAATTCTCTGAAAAAAACTTGCAATTTGGACAATCAGACTGAAAATCAGATTCTCAGGGAACTTTTTAAAAAATAAACCTCAGGTGCTCCTGTCTAACTTTAGGATCCTCTAAAGGGATATGCAGAGCTGTGGGTGCTACACACAGCACAGAACAACATAGGGACAGCGGATAGATGTGATCATGTGACCCTATCATCTCACCTTCAGTGTCAGTGGCGCTGCTGATGACATTGGTGAGTTTGGTTTTCAAGCTAGTATAAGTGCTTGAGCTGGTCTTGCCAACGGTTTCATAGCGGCCTGTGCCCAGAGATACCACACACTGCACAGGTGTGTTGGGCCACAAACACTTGCTCTCGTGGATGGCCAGAGCGGTAGGGTTGTTGATCAAAAGACCACCGTCCTGGACAAAAACACAAAAACACAGCCAGGTAACCATGTGAGTGGGAAAGCAATTAGTGCATGCATGCTGTATTACAACTATAAATGGAGAAAATAACATATGCTATACATACAGCTGAAGTCAAAAGTTTACATACACCTTGCAGAATCTGCAAAATGTTAATTATTCTACCAAAATAAGAGGGATCATACAAAATGCATGTTGTTTTTTATTTAGTAATAGAGAAAATAATAATTCACAAAAGTCAAAAGTTTACTTGATTCTTAATACTGTGTTGTTACCTGAATGATCCACAGCTGTGTTTTTTATTTAGTGATAGTTGTTCATGAGTCCCTTGTTTGTCCTGAAATGTTAAACTGCCTGCTGTTCTTCAGAAAAATCCTTCAGGTCCCATAAATTCTTTGGTTTTTCAGCATTTTTGTGTATTTGAAACCTTTCCAACAATGACTGTATGATTTTGAGATCCATCTTTTCACATTGAGGGACTCATATGCAACTATTACAGAAGGTTCAAACGCTCACTGATGCTTCACCCGGGGGTGAAAACTTTTGAATTTGAAGATTTAACTTATTTTGTCTTCTGGGAAACATGTAAGTATCTTCTGTAGCTTCTGAAGGGCAGTACTACATGAAAAAAATATGATATTTAGGCAAAATAAGAAAAATGTACACATCTTTATTCTGTTAAAAAAAAGTTTACACCTCTGGCTCTTAATGCATCATGTTTACTTCTGGAGCATCAGTGAGTATTTGAACCTTCTGTAATAGTTGCATATGCGTCCCTCAGTTGTCCTCAGTGTGAAAAGATGGATCTCGAAATCATACAGTCATTTTCGGAAAGGGTTAAAATACACAAAAATCCTGAAAAACCAAAGAATCTGTGGGATCTGAAGGACGTTTTTGAAGAACAGCAGGCAGTTTAACATTTCAGGACAAACAAGGGACTCATGAACAACTATCACTAAACAAACAAACAAAAAAAAACACAGCTGTAGATCATTCAGGTAACAACAGTATTAAGCATCAAGTGTATGTAAACTTTTGAACAGGGTCATTTTTATCATTTCAACTATTATTTTCTCTCATGGACTATATGTAAACGTCTTTTATATGAAATATCTTATTCAGGTCAGTACTAAATAAAAAATAACATGCATTTTGTATGATCCCTCTTATTTGGGTAAAATTAACATTTTGCAGATTCTGCAAGGTTTATGTAAACTTTTGAATTCAACTGTATATAAGAAGTTATAAGTGTAAGGTTCTGCCAAAATAACTGTTCTATTCTTGTCCCAAAGCAAGGCTTCTTTGTGGAAATCTGGGTTATTCTTTGAAATACTAGAGGTACATCATAAAAGAGGTGAATTTGCATTTCTAGCAGATATGATTATGGGAATCATCACTGTAGAGTATAATGGACGCAGGATCTCTCCTCTGTAGGAGACGTGGGTAGATGTGTTCATTTCACCTGAGGCATTTGAAATCCATTTACTTGGCATCATCCTTCACCGTTTCCATGCCTCCCTTAAGGAGCACATCAGAGAAACAAGATGAAATCGTCCACTAGACAGCATCCCTCATTTTTCTAATTTGCCCTACATTTTACTGACACGGATACTGATGTGTATCAGTGAACTGCACGCTAGTCTAAAGCTAATGAGGGATACCTCTTCAAAATTTTATTAGAGGGATATTTCACTGAGTAGTTACAATTTACTAATTTTTATGACTTTTAAAATCAGTGGAACACAAAAAGAGATGTTTAGCAGAATGTCCAGGCTGCTTTTTTCCATATAATGAAAGTGAATGGTGACCATGCTTGTTAAGCTTACGTTGCATCAATGAAGATGAGTAAATGCTGACAGATTCTTTTACTCAAAGAATCAATGAATCAATCAAATGGGGAAGAAAAACAAACAAACAGTCGAGGACTGACTTTTTGTTTGATGGTCGAGAGTCCTTGAGGAGAGTATGTGTAACAGATTACAGCCCAGGCATGTGGAGAAGAAACTGAAGAGCTATTCAGAGCAAGAAAAAGAGAGAGAACGAGCGAGAGATAGAGAGAGCTTCTGCCATTGGTGGCATTCGGAGTCCCAGGCATCGAGTGCTCTGTTGGCAACAGGTTTTAGAGCCAAGAGCCTCTACTACATTTGCATTTTAATGAGGACACATTCATCCCACACAGCAACAACATACATCAAAACATCACAAAACAGCGGTGAATGTGGAATTATGAGAAGATTAACCTATTGAATGTGCATTAAGTGGGTTTGCTCGGCCCTTAGGCCAAAAAAGAATTGAATCAGCTACATGGACTATTAGATGAAAAATGAATAGCATCTAAAAATGGTTCATTCTCATCTTGTTCGCCAATAAATTAGGCCTTCCCTGAGGACAATGTCACTCTAAATTTCCCATCTAGCGTTCTCCAAAGAACATTTGACCGCAAAATGAGGATTATATCTGATGGACGCATGAAAGCATCATGTGGGTCAATGGTACATGACAGTGTCCATTATAAAGAAAGGGAAGAACTTTTTCAAGGAAGAAAAAGGAAAAGTTTTTCAACTATTAATAAAAAGTGAACTATTTTTTTTAGTTATTTGTAAAAAGATGCCAAAAAAATATGTTTTATTTATTTTAATAATTTATTTTTAATTTATTTATTAAAAAAATTATTTAAATAAAGCTTTCTTCTTCATTATGATATTTTTCATTTTTCACTTTAAGGCCACCTCAAGTAAATAAATAAATAAATAAATAAAATTTCAGAAATAGAAAATTCTTATTTATAAATTCATTAAAAAAATTACGCCATTTACCCCATGTGATATATCACAATTTTTTATGCCCCACAAAAATATCAAAATTAATGTAAATTCAAAATGTTACTATATTTTTTGTATTATATATATATATATATATTCAAGAATGGGCTGTATTTTTAATGGTTTATGAATAAAAAATATATTATTAATTTAATATTATACAAAATATAACAATTTATGTATTTTGAATAAACTGATTTAATAAATGTGTATAAATTAACAGAAACATATCTATATTTTAATTTATGCCTCCAAAAATATCATAATGAATTTAATTCAAGAATGGGCTGTACTTTTAAATAAAATAGAAAATATACAAATATATTTATGACATTTATGACACACACACACACACACACACACACACACACACACACATGCCTCCAAACATTATTAAAATTTTAATTTAAAAATGGGCTGTATTTTTAATGTTTTATAAATAAAACAATACAAAAATATTATATAAAATATAAAAATATATTTGTATTTATTCTGAATAAACAAATTTTAAAAATATGTATAAATAAACAGAAAAAAACATTATTTATTTGTATTTATGCCTCCAAAATATATCAAAATAAATTTTTATTTAACAATTTAACAAAAAAAAAAAACAAAACAATATAAAATATTATATAAAATATAAAAATATAATATTTAAAAATCCTTAATTCATAAATTAATTTAAAACATTCCTTCCATTTCCAACATCAGGACTTTTTTTTTATTTTATGCCCCCCCAAATATATTAAAATACATTTTAAATTAGAAATGGATTGTTTTTTGAATGTATTCTGAATAAATTAATATACTAATTAATTTAAAAATATACATTTTATTTAATAATTAAAAAAATATTTAATTTATTAGTATCAATCTGTCACATACTGTTTTCTACCACCATTTCTATATAATAACAGACCCATCTTCCTATTGACCCCAGAGACTTATCAGACTCTGAATGAATCTGGGCATTCATTTAGCTCGGTGACCAACAGCTTTATTGGCCTTTTTGGGGACAACAGGGACATTGTGAAAAGCTGTATGCGAACCTAGTGGGTGTCAATAGGCAGACGGACAGAATGACGCCTTCCTGATGGCTCAACAGGCACCGCTGAGGGCTACGATTCAACATTAACGTCTGCCGCTTGGCTGATGAAATCTCAGGCTGTGAGGGTGCGTTCAGTGTGACAGCGGTGGGACCGTGCCAGTTTGAACTGGATGAAGACAGGCAGAGAGGCAAAAAGACCTGACAGCTATTCCAGGGTAATGCAGACACACATTCAGTGCGTAAACTGTTTAAAATAATACACTTTCCCTTACAAATCTGGTTTGTGCAACCCTTCAGTATTACAAATCTTAATGCATATTGCAAATACACAGCTATACTTTAAGACTATTATGATTCAGAAAGAAGTGGATCAGAAATCTGTCAGGAATCTCTTCAAAAGCAATCTGAGAGCCACTTTAAGACAGCCGAGCTGAAGTGCCCTAAGTGACGGCACTCAAGCACAACACGAATGAGTCTGAATGTGCGGCTCTGATGAGACAGCACAGGAAATAGCCTGAGTGCATGTATGTGCAGAGTTTGCTTTCCTCCCTCTTCGTCTGACAAGAACCTAAAAGGGTTTGTAATGATTTTCAATACTGCAAGATGTCTGAGAATGGATGACGTCACATATGCATGTTAAAAAATAAAAATTAGCTTTAAAAATGTAAGAATAAGTTGAGAGCAAAAAGAAACTTTATACAGATAATGCAGACCAGGTGTGTGCTTTACCTGGTGGAGGTCATTTCCTAGTACGAATTCCTGGAAGTATCCTGGAGCAGCGGAGGATGCTCGAATGGCCTGCCACATTTTATGCTGGCAGCCGCCCAAGTAGTGTGAACGAACCCCTGGCAGGAAGTTATAATTCCTGAAGACATACGCCTTCAGCGGCAGGCCTCTATTCACTATGGTGCTCACTGCTGACACCTAGAGGAAGCATTGAGTGATTTAACAGTTAAAAGATGAGAATTGCTTCTTTTTTTTTTAACAATTATATACTGACACCCACCTTGGGGCACTGAGGGTTCTTGGAAGTCTCGATCATTAGTGCAGGTCCCATTTTTTCTCTGTTGAAAATAAACAGAAGGTTAAAGTAAATCAGAATATAAACATTAAATGAGCAGTACATTGTACTATAATCACTTTACTGCATAATATCTGTTTACCATTTATTTTATTTCATTTCCGTGCAGTTTAATGTCTCTTTACTTGTATTATTTTATTGTACTATATTAACATTGTTATATTACATTTATTACCTTTTTTGCTTTTATTATTGTGTTATTTCTATTTTCAGCTCCAAACTATTGTTGCATTTTACAATGACAATAAAGTAAAAAATTAAATTAAATAAAATAACATAAAATAAAAAATTATTCTGTTTTTATAGGCTTGTTCAAGTCGCTTTTATAATAACCTTAAGAATTAATAAAATAAAATATAATAAAATAATAAAAATAAATAATAAAATAAATAATAAAATTCGGTTTCATTTGGGCTCATTCAAGTCACTTTAAAAATAACTTAAAAAAAAATAAATTAAATTAAATATAAAATAATTTTCTGCTTCATTTGGGCTCATTCAAGTCGCTATTAAAATAACCTTAAAATAATAAAATAAAATATAACAAATTAAAATAAAATAACATCATAAAATTCTGTTTCATATGGGCTTGTTCAAGTCACTTTTTGTAAAATAACCTTAAGATATAATAAAATAAAATATAATATGATAAGATAATAAAAATAAACAATAAAATAAATAATAAAATTGGGTTTCATATGGGCTCGTTCAAGTCACTTTAAAAATAATTTGAAAAAAGAAAACAATAAAATAAAATAAAAAATAAGTAAATTAAATAAATATTCAAATTCTGTTGCATATGGGCTACTTCAAGCCACTTTTAAAATAACCTTATAAAAATAATAATGAAATTAAAATAAAAAAGCTATATAAAATAAAACAATTCCATTTCATATGGGCTCATTGAAGTCACTTTTAAAATAACTTTAACATTTTTTGAAATGAAATGAAATGAAATAAAATAATTCTGTTTCATATGGGCTCATTCAAGTTGCTTTTAAAATAACCTTAAAAATAATACAATTAAATTAAATTAAACTAAAAATAAAATAATAAAACTCTGTTTCATATGGGCTTGTATATGGGCTTCAGGTCATTTTTTAAATATATATATATATATATATATATATATATATATAGTAAATATAAAATTATAAAATAAAATAAAAATTTACAAAATAAAATAAATATTAAAATTCTGTTTCATAGGGCTCATTCAAGTCACTTTTAAAATAATATAAAATAAAATAAAATAAAATAGTTCAAATAGGCTTTTTCACTTAATTGTCTTACTTAAGGATTTCCTCCCAGGTCTGGCTGTCATAGTATGCGTGACTCCAGCCCATTTTCACTGTGCCCACAATTAGATTCTGTTTAAAGACATCAGATCCCAACTTCCGATAGAGTTCCTCACACTCATCCAGAGGGATCTGAAAAACACCCAGCATAAAGGCCAGGATGGCCCCTAAGGGAAAAAAAAACAAAGATTCAGAAGACGTTTGTTTGTTTATTCCTATATCTAACAGACATTTTCCAAGTTCATTTATCATAATATACCTGTACTAACTCCACATATGTAGTCAAACAGCTGGTAGATGGGCTTGCCAGTCAAACTCTCCAGTCTGTGCAAAGCCTGTAATGCAACCAAACCCCTACAAAACAAAAAAATTACATTAAGTTACAGGCCTGCACATGTTACATTTCTCAAGTTCATACATCTTATAACATGAAACTTGAGGATAAATTCACTGAAACAAATATAGACTTTGAGAGTAGCTGACATGGACAATACAATTAAGGATACAAAAAACTATAAAAAACTATAAACTATAAATATAATATCCACTGCTGTGACTTTATTTATTTTATTTTGTTTAATATATATATTTTATTTTATTTTTTATTCTTGGTAAAATTGGAAATTTAAAGTACGAGAATTAGCCTACAATGACTGACAACCTAAAGGGATTGCAAAATTGTGTCAGTTCTATTTTTGGATGACCTACTTTTAGGTAAATTTGGGCTGACCCACTTTTATCTTTAAAGAACTTTCACAATCCGTTAACTTTAGGTTAATCATTTTCCCCCAGCTGTCAGCTGTCTGTCACCTGGTCCCTCCGCCGTCGATGGAGAGGACACGTATCCCTCTGCCTTTGACCGGGTCAGCGTACCCCACCAGGGCCAGAGCCTGTCTCACTGCAGCCTGCAGATTGGCATCTCTTGCCTGCCTCAAACGCAGCAGACACGGGATGACCTTCTCCTACAGCCAGCGAGAGAAAAGAAGAAATGAAACAAAGAAAGTTATTGACAGAGATGACAACATACCAAAATAAATCCAGACATGACAGATGGTTGGAAATAAACTTACAGTAACTGCCACCCCTCTGGTCTCAGGAAACTCCAACAGGTGAAAACTCAGTTCTTCCACCCTGCTGATGGTGATCTTCACATCAGTGACTCGTTGAAGACTCTTGACCAGTGCTCTGGTTCGGTTGTCCACACTAACACGTGCTATAATCTATATATAACACGAAGAACAACAACAAAAAAAGAAGACAATAGTAATATACATAGGAAATAATATACAGAATTTACATAATCTTACTTTATTTATTTATTTATGCATAAAGAAAATTGTGCTGTTTGAAACACAAAGCTTTCACTCAAAATAATAAAATAAAATAAAATAATAATTTAAATAAATAAAATAAAAACTCCATTAAACATTCCATTATATTAACAGGGATGATATTCTACCTTTCTATGACCTTTCAAAATAAATAAATAAAATAAAATAGCATAATGAAAATTCTTATCAAATATAAATAAAATTTTAATTAATTAATTAAATAAAATAAAATAAAATAAAATAAAATAAATATTCCATTATTTTACAGGGATGTTTTTCTACCTTTCTTAGCTTTCACTCAATAAATAAATAAATACAATAAAATAAAATAAAAACTCCAATAAACATTCCATTATATTTTTACAGGGATGTTATTCTACCTTTCTAAACTTTCACTCAGAAAAATAAAAATAAATAAATAAAATAAAAAAAAACTCCATTAAACATTCCATTATATTAACAGGGATGATATTCTACCTTTCTAAACTTTCACTCAAAATAAATAAACAAACAAACAAACAAACAAACAAATAAACAACCCATTATATATACAGGGATGGTATTCTACCTTTCTAAGCTTTCACTCAGAAAAAAAAAAAAACAGACAAAACAAACAAATTAATAAATAAAATGAAATAAAATAAAAATGAAAATGAAATAAAATTGAAAATGAAAAATTTATGGGGGTGTTATTCTACCTTCTCCCTCTGAGACAGCAGTCTCTGTGCTTTCTCTTCTGCCTCTTTTTGCTCCTTGCTTTCTGCACTCTTTGCATCCTGGGATACGACTACTTCAGATCCAGAGGTTTTGTCCTTCTCCGCTGTGCCACTCTTTGAATCTGCTCTGAACTTTGGGACGAGAGGAGCGATGTAGTTTCCTACAAAAGCCTGGACGCTGGGTCTAGGGTAGGACAGGTAATGACTGATGCCTTTCCTTGGCGATATGGGGATGGTTGAAACACCCTCATCCTGCGCTGGAACAGAAGGGGCTTGTGGACTTGGGACGGAGCCATCTTTGTCGATAGCAGGGGGCATTTCTGGTGTAGATCTATGGGAAACAGGTGCCACCATAAGGATATGATCCTTGCTACTTTTTTGGATCTGAGATGTTGAGGATGCCGTGTCATGTGACCTTTTGTCATCTTGTGTGTCGCTTCCAAAGTAGGTATTGACATGTTCAGCCAGGTGATTGTACGTTTCATCCATGTTGGTTGTAAAAGCCGCAGGTTGGAAACGTTGCAACGTTTGTTTTGCAACCGCACTGGTTGTGTTTCCTGCACTGCTCGACAGACTACTGATAGATTTTGGGGCTTCTTTATGAGGTTCTATGTCTTTTTTCACCTCTTTCTCCCTGGGCGGCTCAGGTGCCGCCATGGTCATGACAGCTCCGGCCTCTGCGTTGGGACATTCCACTTTAACCTCTATAGTTTTGCCCTGGGCGGCACTGGGTTTGAGGCGCGTGATCTTGGCGAGGAGGTCGGTGTTCACCGTTCCGCTCACGGCTTTGGTAACGGTGTCCAGTGTGCTCCTGATGCGCGACATGCGGCGAGGTTACTCGAGGGAATTCTGGGATATTCCTTGAGGAGACAGACGTGTGTGGATTGGGCATTAGAGCTGGTGAGCTCTGCAGAGCTCAGTTAAAGATTTAGCCACTTCACATCCGCCAGATAAGGACTCCGTGATAATACATGAGGAGGAGGATTTTCTCATTTTAAAGGCAACCTGTAATGAGAAAGATTGTTATTTGTTGTTATTAAATTAAGAATGTTAAAAATGAAGGAATTACAATAAAAAAAAAAAAACTGCATAGCATTGTGCAAAACCAGTCAGAACCCGTAAGCAACTGCACAGGAACACCCTGGAATCACAATATTTAATATTCAAAGTGAATAAAATGTTATAAAAATAGGTATTTTCTGCATAAAAACAATGGCCTCATTCATGAGGATGATTTTCCAACATTTTTTCAAACTAATTCTGTAATAAAGTATCAAAAATTGTCCTGTTTTTAGTTAATAAATAACATTTAAATATAATATTTAATCATTTTTATTTCATAATGTTTTATTATTACATTTTGCATAAATGAAAATGTGACCTATAAATAGAAAGACTGGTATTTGTTTTTAGTAAATGAATGATATACAATATTACTAAGAATGATAAATCATCCAGGACATCTGACCACAATATTTTATATTTAAAGTGAATGAGTGTCATGAAAGTAAAAACTAAAAGTGAATTTCACATAAAGACAATGGGCCTTATTCATGAAGAAAGAGCAGAATGAGTGCTTAAATTTCATTATAATATTTTTTAAAACAAATTTTCATTACTGTAATATAGTAACAAACATTGTACTGACTAAAAAAGAAAATATAATATTACAAAATTACATATTTCTAAATGTAACAATATTTAATTTTAAATAAACATACTATAAATATTATAATAATATATAAATAATAATAATAATAAAAAGAAAGCATATTTTGCAAAAGGACAATGGGCCTCATTCATAAAGCAAGAGCAGGATGAGTGCTTAATTTTCATTATAACAATTTTTCAACATTTTTTAAAACAAATTTTCATTACTGCAATACAGAAACGAACATTATACTGTCTAAAAAACATTTTAAAATGACATTTTTCTAAATTTAACAATATTTAATTTTTAAATAAATACACTATAAATATTATAAAAATATTTCAATAATAACAATAAAAAGAAAGTATATTTTGCATAAAAACAATGGGCCTTATTCATGAAGCAAGAGCAGAATGAGTGCTTAATTTTCATTATAATCATTGTAAAACATTTTTTAAAACTAATTTTTTTATTACTGTAATACAGAAACAAATATTATACCATCTTAAAAAAAAAGAAAATATATTTATATATTTTTATATATGTTTATATATATTTTATTCTTCTTTTTCCCTCTTGACTTCTCATGTTATATTCAAAGTCGTCAAAACAAATGAGAGAAGTAAGATGTCGAGAACGAAGTAATAAGTTTGTGAACGAATTGTTGTTTTGAGTCAAATATTTTCAATGAATCATTTGATTTAGTTCATTCACAACACAGGTATGAATGAGTAATTCATGAGTCAGATAAACTCAACAACTCCCAGTAGTTAAACGCTAACTGAAGGCGGAAATTTTTAAATAATTTTCAATAACAACTTAAATTTTCGGTTGATGGCTGATATAAAGCTATAGTATGACTTGAAAACTTGAAATAAAGCGTTAAACATGATAAAGTAAATTTCTGTTACACATATTAAAGAATGTCATACGAATTTTAAATAATATGAGTGGTGAGAAAATCCAAAAATAATAGTGGAATATATAAGTACTAAAGTAGTTTTGTAAAACATCACGAACTAATGTACCTGTCCCCTGTCAGTCATCACCATGGTAACCGACGTCAACATTTCAGAAACGCTGACAGCTATGGAGATGGACAGCGAAGATAATGCACAAAGCGCGCCTAAAATCAAAAACATCGACTGGATCTCATGCAAAGACTTTACAATCGAGATCGGAGAGCAACAGATCAGACAGTACATGGACACATGGGACATCCAGCAGCCCGGCTGGCTCTACAGTTTGAAGTTTCTCCAGGAGACAGAGCTGGAGTTTAAAACGCAGTACCATTACGAAGCCAAATGGAGCATCCCGACCCCAACCGCCCCGATCCCGAGAGCGACAGCCAGCGTGTATTTCATCATACAAATCTCCAAAATCAAACCCAACACACTGCCTGTGGACGTTCACTTCCTCGTCGAAACCAACAGATCCAAACATATTCCAGGACAAACGAGATTCAGGGAAAAGTGGCTGATGGATGTCATTGAGAGCAAGATTTTACTGATGGACACTGTTGACTTTTAAAGCTTCAAAATATGTCAGTTTAACCCGCTGTTTATGATTAGTTTCAATGGACATAAAGTACAATGATTTCACTGCTGCTTCATAAATAAATACTGTACTATCACTATATTTACCACGAAATGTGCTGGTTTTGCTAGCTTAGATCGAATTATCTAAACACTAAATGACTCTTATCAAAATAACACATTGTTATCTATATAATAAGTTTGGTATGTTTATAAAGATAACAATTTGTTGTTCATATAGGCTATTTATATTATTATTATTATTATTTTCAAGAGAGAGGCTGCCTATTGGACTATTGGTGTTGTTTTGATAAGCCAAGACTGCATGACATAAATAATTCTGCTCTTTTAAGTCGGAGTTTGACATATTAGGCATAAAAATAACATGACATACCCGCTGATTCCTTAGCATTCGCTGTCATTTTGTTCAGAAATATTGAGAATACAGAGAGGTGTATGAATCCCAAATGGAAAAATTGACAGGAAACGTTCAGAAACAGAAAACATGACGTGATGTGAACACAGCCAATCAGAGCGTCGCGAATGTTCTCTTCTTTTCTGTTGATTAGAGGGATACTAACAAACGGGAAAGAGCGCACTGCCAACTACTGGGAGTAAGTGAAACAACATAACTCACAAAATAAATAATATCTTATTTAGAAATGTCTTACTTATCTTATAGAAACTTTAGAAACAAAGAATGATTAGCTACGTAAATAAGTAATTGTTGCATAATAAAAAGCACATTACAGTAATACCATTGTGAAGAGGAATTTGAAAAAAAAAACATTAAAAATCTTACTGTTCAAAAACTTTTGACTGGTAGTGTATTTAGTATTTAAAATAAGATAAATATTTATTGACAAACTCTAAAAAATTTTTTTAACTTATTTTATTTTAGCTTATTTTATTTTTATTTTACAAAAACCACACAACAAAATTATTAAAACTATATATATATATATATATATATATTAATAAGAATTAAAAACAATTATTTGTGAAGTTGATTACTTCACATTGATATTGTTAGTTCTATGTTACTTTTTTTTTTTAGCATGCAACGTGTGCAATATAGACACTGTAAAACAAAATGCATTTTTTTGGGCTTTCTTCCATTTTTCTGCAACAGGACAGTGGAGATACGACAGGAAGTGAGTGGGAGAGAGAGGGGTGGTGGGAACGGCAAAGGTCCATGAGGTGGGATTCGAAAACGAACTATATTGTACAGCTAAAAACAGCTGGACGCGGATGAGACCGTAAGCCAAACCCATAAAATTTACAAATGGTTGCACCCGCTCTCATGGGAAGAAAAAGGTGGATAGAAATATAAAATGAATAATTTAAAAAATAAATTTCAAGTCTTAAGCCCATTCCTTTTCAAAGTCTGAACGTTTTTCAGCACCTATTCAGAATATAGTAAACCAGTAATCAAAATGAAACGGGTCTATAAAAACTGACAGATCTTGCTTTATTTGCTAGTATTTGAACTACATTGCTATATTTTTTAGAGTTCGCAGTGTTGCAATAACTGGACACTTCCCTCACAGTGTGAAAGAGGTTGTTTCTGGATGCTCTGATGGCTGCCTGAGTGAATCTCCTGGCTTTGTCTCAGAGGAGGAAGCCTTGCAGGCAAAGCCATCCGTCCATCTACAAACATCTCCAGAGACTGGATCCGCCTCTCCTGCTGCAGCCAGTACAGCATCTCAGTGCGGTCCCAGCGCATCTTCTCTCTGTACGGCCGACCCTGTAACAACCAACACAGCGGTGAAAGTTTCTGATGCAGATCACCAGCGGTGTGTAACCAAGTTTAATGCACTCACCTTATAGCTGATGTTGTCACTGAAACGTGTTGTGATGTGGCCCATAGTCTTGGACAGTTCTTGGTCTACAACTGAAATCTGAGAGTTGAGCTTCTCTCTTTGACTTGCCTCTTCCATTCTAGCGATGGATGATCCATGATAACCTGTGTATTTACAATCAATCTGTATTAGAGTCATTATATGATTCATAAGAATTCAGATTTCAAAGGTTTGTACCACTGATGTACCTCGCCGGAAAAATCTGTTGGGGTCAGATGCCTCTCTCTCAAAGTCCTCCAACCTGAAGAGCAAGTGCTCCCTCTTCTGGATCAACCGAGCAGCCTGCTCCCATGCAGCAATTGCCTGAGGGCACACAATACATCCACGTGACAACATAAATCCTAGATGATCATGATGGAAAGCCAGCAGAGTTCATTATCATTATCCCTACCTCCTGCAGATGGTCTCTGTGCTCTTGAGAGCTGTATTTGATGGCCATGTCTAGTCGCTGTCCTTCTGGGAGAAACAGAGCGTTCCAGACTCTCTCCAGCCTGAGTTGCATCTGTTCTTCATCCAGAAATCCAGCAGCTGGACCTTCACCTTCCTCTTCCTCAGACTGAAGTACATCAATCAATTAAGCAATCAGTTAATCTGTATATCTACCTACAGCTGAAGTCAAAAGTTTACATACACCGTGCAGAATCTGCAAAATGTGAATTATTTTACCAAAATAAAAGGGATCATACAAAATGCATGTTATTTTTTATTTAGTACTGACCTGAACAAGATATTTCACATAAAAGGCATTTACATATAGTTAACAAGAGAAAATAATAGTTGAATTTATAAAAATTACCCTGTTCAAAACTTTACATAAACTTGATTCTTTATACTGTGTTGTTACCTGAATGATCCACAGCTGTGTTTTTTTTTTGTTTAGTGATAGTTGTTCATGAGTCACTTGTTTGTCCTGAACAGTTAAACTGCCTGCTGTTCTTCAGGAAAATTCTTCAGATTTATTCTTCAGAGTATTTGAACCCTTTCCAACAATGATTGTATGGTTCTGAGATCCATCTTTTCACACTGAGGACAACTGAAGGACTCATATGCAACTATTACAGAAGGTTCAAACGCTCACTGATGCTCCAGAAGGAAAAACAATGCATTAAGAGACAGGGTTGTAAACTTTTTAACTGTTTAACTGTTCAGGACAAACAGGAGACTTGTGAACAACTATCACTAAACATAAAAAAAATCATCATTCAGGTAACAACATAGTATCAGGAATCAAGTGTATGTAAACTTTTAAATCTATCATACAAAAAAGTGACTATAAAGTGACTTTGTGAGCTAAACTGTCTGGTTCAAACTTTCTTTTGCTAAACAGAAGTCTGTACTAAAAGTAACAGCGACATGACATGATAGACAAAGGGGTAATCAGTGGAAAACAGAAGTGATGTGATGTAATATGACGAAAGGAAAATGAACTCACATCATTTCGTATTTCCTCATCGGGATTTTTCTCTGAAACACAGATATTTTTGCATTCATTCATACATACAGTTTTGGCCTCTAAATAATGCATTTTCATAAATGTACAAGTATCTATTTTTTAAAGAAAACTGTAACGTGCCATCCAGTTCTGGCTCCCTTCCCAGTCCTCCCATCTCTATGGTGTTGATATTCCAGAATCCAGGAACAAATTCTTGTTTCTGTCTCCTAAGTGAACGGATCCTTTCCTGCTGCCTTCTGGAAGAGATGACGATCAAATAAAATGCAATAATTAAAATGTTGGTGTTAAGCTATTTGTTGACAGTCACAGTATTAAAGGCATAGTTCACCCAAAAATGTAAATTCTGTCATTAACTACTCACCCTAATGTCGTTCCAAACCCGTAAGACCTTCATTAATCTACCGAACCTAAATTAGGATATTTTGATGACATACGAGAGCTTTCTGAGCTTTTTGGTAGCTGCATTGTTGTCTATGCAGGGTCAGAAAAATATTTAATTTGTATTCCAAAGATGAACGAAGGTCTTATGTGTTTGGGACAACATGAGGGTGAGTAATTAATAACAGAAATTTCATTTTTGGGTGAACTATCCCTTTAAAGGTTGAAGACATTTGACATCATTATAAAGACTAAACAAGTGCAAGTCATCATGCATCATTTTCAGAGTAAATATGGGAGGATAAAAAAAATAAAAATCCATCCCAGCTGTTAATACTAGACCTTCTCCTTTCATCTCTCTGCAGCTGAGCCAGCTTGCATCTCTCTGCTTCTTCATCATCATCACTGTCATACAGGTGAAACAGCACTGACAGATAATCAGAGTCCTTCAAAACCAGGGCACAAATAACACAAGCACAACTGTTCAAGTCTGCAAATCCTGAATACATTCAGCATTTATTACTCATAAACACACACTTGTATTATTAATTTACCTGACTGGAAATGTAGTCAAGATAGTCATCTACTGACAGTTGACACCTCCACCACTGAAACCAGGCTCTGTATGCTTGAGCGGTCGCGTTCACAGGCCTCTTCCTGTTCGCAGCCCTCTGTGTCCTCTCTCTGCATTCATGCAAATGAATTAAAGATTATATATAGTTTTGTGGTGTGAAAGAACCACAGATACACATAAAATAAGAAAGAAGAGAGAACCTGTGGGATATGCTATATAGATTGGGTCTTCTGAGTGTAGGGTTGATTAGTTTGTTATTAATCACTCTTTTTGGGTTGAATGTGGCATTTTTCAGGGCAGGCTCAAACCTGGGGTCCTTTAAAAGATCAAAAGCAGCATTGAATGGGATGTTATGATACTTATAACATGTAAAACATCTACATTTGAAAATACTACAGCTAGTCTGCAAGCCCTAAATCAACTTACCTCATCAAAGTTGAAATACTTTGTTGAAATACTTTTGGATAACTCTTCGAAGACTTTGCTTATTTCCATATTTTCTTCAACAAAGTTCTGATCCATCAGAGCAACTGTTGCTGAATCAATCTAGAGTTTTAGAATGATTATATAGGTAAGTCCAATATAAGACAACTTATATGTGACCCTGGACCACAAAACCAGTCTTAGGTAGCACGGGTATATTTAGCAATAGCTAACAATACATTGTATGGGTCAAAATAATCGATTTTTCTTTTATGCCAAAATCATTAGGATGTTAAGTAAAGATCATGTTCCATGAAGATATTTTGTATATTTTGTAATTTCTTTCTGTAAATATATAAAAACTAAATTTTTGATTAGTAATATTTATTGCTAAGAACTTGGACAACTTTAAAGGCGATTTTCTCAATATTTAGATTTTTTGCACCCTCAGCTCTTTATTACCTTTAGCTCTTTATTAATGTTTTATTAATCTAAATTAATGGACCCTTATGACTGGTTTTGTGGTCCAGAGTGACATATTTCAGTTTTTAGTTTATAAATGAGGTCTGGATAAAACATGTAAATATATAAAAATATACAATAACAGAATATTAATGATTCTATAAATATATAAATATATATATATACATATATATATATAATTTTTTTTTTGTAAAAATAAACTGAAATAAAATATAAAAATTACATGAAAAACTAAAATATTTTAGAAATGCTGCCCTGGCAATGAACTGAAATAAAATAAGCTGAATTAATAAAATTATTAAAACTAAAATGTTAATAAAATGAAAAAATCCCAAATAAAATCCTAAACAGAAGTAAAAAAATATACTAAAAACAGTTTTTTATATATAAAATGTAATATAATATAATATCATAAAAATATAGATTTTTTTCAGGCTCCTATGTTTATGTTCAGTTATTTCACTTTGATGGCGATGACATGAACCTCTTAATTGCCATTAAAGTGAAATTAGTAAACCTACACATAGGAGTTTAATAAAACTGCTCATTTTAGAAGGAAATTTTCAACGGCATTTAAAGGCTTTTGCATCTGAACTCTTCATATATATATATAGAAGTATTTATAAATACTATAACTGTTAAAAACAGAGTACCACCTCTTTAGTGAGGTCATTGTAGACTGGCGGGTACATGCTGAGTTTGATGGTCTCTGGGAAAATCCTATCGGACACTCGGGCCGCTGCTGTGCGCATTATGGTTTGAGGATAAAATGCCACACTGACCACGTCTCCTTGTGGATGTGGAGGTTTCTCCACAAGAACTTTGTGCCTCTTTGTTTCCTCCTCTTCCTCCATCATTTTCTATACAGAAATTTCCATCTTTAAAGTCTAATTTGCAAGTGGCATAGTCAATATGAGTTAAATGCTCTGTGTACTGTACCTGTAGTTTTTGTTTAAGCCTTTGGAGTCTGCTGGAACTATAGCAGGTCAGGGACTCTATAAGCGAGCACAGATCTGTCTCACAGTTACCGTCATCCTTGTAAACACTCTCTTGTAATAATCTAAACACACATACACACAAATGAGTTTCAGTTCCGCTTACTCTTGCACAGACACCGTAAATAGTATGCTGTACGGGTGCTTTGTAACAGGCCAACCTCTTTAGATCCTCCCTAGGACTGATGCATTTCTTCAGGCTGGAGGTAGGATGTGTGGACAGTGGTACTAATGGGGTTGGAGGCCGATTGAGTAGCGTTATCTCCAGCTCCTCCTGGAGTGTCTCCCTCTGTAGGTCAGGCATGGAGTGACATTCCTAAGAGGGCAGAAGGATATGACTTCAACTGTTTGAAAATTTGCATAATGGAATTTGTGCAATTATATAGATTACAAAAGTCCCTGGTCACCTTTATTTTGACCAACAGGTTTTGAGGGGGACTCTGATCCTGCTCTTGATTCAGTGTATTAGACATACTGGCTGTAAAACAAGGATAAATTCACAATTTCAGTGTCCTGATGCCACATCCTAAATTAGAATCCATCATTTTAAAGGGATACTTCACAAAAAATAAATCTGTGTATCTGTGTATCTTGCCGTACATTGTGTGTCTGTCTTATAGGTGATTGGCTCCATGTTACAGGGAAGGAGGTCATAAACACATTGCAGATCCAGCTCTCCGAATTTCTCCTGAATCTGTAGACACAGAAATAGTTTAATATGGCCTTAACGCCTTTTTTACAACTTGCATACACTACCAATCAAAAGTTTTTGAACAGTAAGATTTTTAATGTTTTTAAAGACATCTCTTCTGCTCACCAAGCCTGCATTTATGCAAAGTACAGCAAATCTTTCAGAAATCATTGTAATATTCTGATTTGTTGCTCAAAAACATTTATTATTATTATTATGTTGAAAACAGCTGAGTAGAATTTTGTCAGAACACCATTTATCTGAAATGGAGATCTTCTGTAACATTATAAATGTCTTTATGATCATTTTTGATCAATTTAAAGCATCCTTGCTATATAAAAGTGTTAATTTCTATAATTATCTTTTCCAAATAAATAAATAAATATTCTGACTCCAAACTTTTGAATGGTATAGTGTATAAGGTTACAAAAGATTTTTATTTCATAAATGCTGATCTTTGGATCTTTCTATTAATCAAAGAATCCAGGAAAAAATATGTACTCAACTGTTTTAAATATTAATAGTAATAATAATAAAAAATGGAACAGCAAATCAGCATATTAGAATGATTTCTGAAGGATCATGCGACATTGAAGACTGGAGTAATGAGGCTGAAAATTTAGCTTTGATCACAGGAATAAATTACATTTTAAAATATGTTCAAATAGAAAACAGTTATTTTAAATAGTAAGCATATTTCAAAATTTTTACTGTTTTTGCTATACTTTGGATCAAATAAATGCAGGCTTGGTGAGCATTTGACTGGTGGTGTACACACAAACGCACCTCTTTGAGGTCATCCTCCATAGCTTTTTCCCATGGTGTGGCTGTCATGGACCTTTCACTGTTATGTAGTGCATTTGTAGCAGGACTTTGTTTGCATCTCCGTGCAGCTTTGATTCCATTGACAATCCTACATCTTATGGAGCGAACATTCAAGCTGTAAACAGAAATAGTCACAATCTGCTGTGAATGAGTAACGTCATGTTATTTGTGACTACACTGTGTGATCAAAGGCTGTTAAGCTCAGTGCAGTCCAACTAAAAAGAGTCACACTCACAGACTGGTGCAGTCAATAGCCAGCTGAGCTGCCACCCTGCCGCGATTGACATGGTCGCTGAAGACACATCGCCTCTGTAGAGTCTCCATCAGGTGCAAGGATTGCAGAAACAGCTGCTCGCAGATGTGCAAAACCTCACTGAAGGTCTGGCGGTGGAGATGCAACTTCTCTGCCTGGGTCAGTGTGGTGTCCACAGATGGGGTTTTCAGGTTTTGCCAGATCAGACCCAACTCAGAGGTCAACGCTGCAGTCTGAATGACAAAAGCAAACAGAAAAGGGGTTATATCATTAAAAAAACAGAGTGTTTGCTTTTGAATGTGTTTGAGACTGACCAGAGACTGTCTGTCTTCATGGCTGACAGAGTAACGCTGTGATTTCTGGATAATTCTCTCCTCCAGCTGTTTGCACAACTGTGCCAAAGAGGTTGGAGTGCTTGTATCATTCTTACAAGCTGAAGACACTGATCTAACCTCCTTAGACCTGTCTGAAGACGAATTTGTAAATGAGCAATACTGTAATATTGATGTCAAACCTTTGAAAGTGAATTAACCAGTTTGTGAAGAAAGTACTAACCTGTCATCCTGCCAAAATTGACGTGCATTAGCTGTGAAAGATGTCTCAGAAAGCTCTGAACCTCTTGAACCATCATTTAGAGGTCCTCAAGAACCTGTGTGTGCTTGTTCTTTCCCCAGTCATTCTCAAAATATTGATGTTTAAGACACTACATTAGAGAAATGTTTTGCTATCTTATGTACTAAGCTATTTAATTAGTTTAACATTATATATTTAAGCTTTAAAAGCATATTCAAGCCAAATAATCATTAAAAATAACTTTTGGGCTTCACAAAAACTTTTTAGCATTCATTCAGCAACATTTAAAGTTTAAATTTTAAAAAGGCTTTTCAAGTTTAAACCTGGAGCAAATTAACATAACACTTGAGTGAATGTAACTGATTTGTCACAACAATACGAGCAATAAATGCTTTTACCTACTATTGTGTACGATCATTTGAAGATTAAAAGCAAAATAGTTACAAAAAAAATATTTGTCAAATGTAATAAACTTTCTGAATAGTTCCGCCTGCACGGCGTAATCCTAAAAGCCTAAAACAAGCCATGTTGCCCTGGAAACTCCGTCAGATCACGCACGACGTCATTGCGCAACTTTGGAATTGACGCCGTATTATGTAGTGACATTATTAATAACTCATTCAAACACTCTTTAAATAAGCTGTAAAAGAAAAATAGTCTTTAAGTCAACATGTTTGTTAACTAAAAGCTGTTCCGTTTTGAAAACAAAAACACAAAGACAAAGTATACTAGGCTCATCCCAGTCTGAGTGTACATCTACCAAGTGACAGAACCCACCTAGCGAATAAATAAACGCACTGCAGTTTAAAGTCTAAATAACTCTGTGAATAGTAAATATAACCCTTGAACAATCTTATGAAATGAGCAGGTGCCTCCTGTATTTATGTCAAATAGGATATGATGAACGTTTACGGTTCAGAAATTAATTTTCTCAACAAATGTGATGCAGACCAGCAAAAAGTACAATCTGACCACTAAAAACAGGCGTTACCTGCCTTATTTTGTCTAATAAAATGTCTAATAAAATGCACTGATATTTTCTACACAGAGGAAGCGTAGATGGGCCACAGTGCGTGTATGAAAAATGAAACACACAGCACTTCCGTTTACATTAGCCCCTGTCATCCGGAAGGGTGGTACCTGTTCAACTTCTGCAAATACGTCTTCTGTCGTCTCATGTCTGTAAAGAAAACAACATGGATATGAGAGGGCTCTGCTGGAGAGCTGTGAACAGTCAGTCCTCGGCCATTTGATCTATTGGAGTTGAACGGACGTAAAGACGCGGATCTAAACCGCACCTGATCTATATGCGCCCGTCAGGTAAACGCTGAACCGAGACTATTCACCGTTTGGACACTTTTCAGTGCAGGTAAGTGATTTTAAGTTCGTTAAGCCATTTGCAAAAGTTACAAAGCATGAAATCTTGAGGGTTTTGTCGTATTAACTTGACTTCGGAAGCTTTGGGCGCGTATTATTTACGGACAGGTGGGAATTAAATGGCATTTTGGCTACGTTGTGGCTTATGTTGTGTGTGTTTGGATGTTTCTAAATTCAAAAAACAAACGTTTGTAAATATCTTGTTCAAAATACAAATCAAAATACAAACAAAACTTGTTTTGTTTGTATTTTGAAACTAATGTTTTTAAAAAGTTGATTTTTGGATACATCTGACCTCATTACTAAACTCTCAAAACAACTAAGAAAAAAAAAAAGTAAATTATAAGTAAAGTATAAGTATATATATATGTAAATTAAATTAAATAAAAATCTTTTGTTTATTATTTTAAAGGTGTAAGAGTGTACAGAAAAGTGTAAAGAAATATAAAGTGAAATATATATATATATATATATATAATTATTATTTTAATTTAAATGTCTGATGAAATTCTGTGATTTAAACAAAGTCAGAAATCTAATAAATGACTAACAGCTGACATATAATAGAATTGTCTAACTTTAAATGTTGAGTAAATACTAAAAAAAAAGATACTAATCATGCATCAGATAAGTAAATAATTAGGTAAATTAAAAGATGTAATGGGTGAACCAAAAACAAACAGCTTTTTTGGGATTGAACCATCATTTAGAGGTCCTCAAGAACCTGTGTGTGCTTGTTCTTTCCCCAGTCATTCTCAAAATATTGATGTTTAAGACACTACATTAGAGAAATGTTTTGCTATCTTATGTACTAAGCTATTTAATTAGTTTAACATTATATATTTAAGCTTTAAAAAAAATCTTTTAATCGTAAATTAAAAGATGTTGTAATGGGTGAACCAAAAACAAACATAGCTTTTTTGGGATATTCACACATGTACCAAGGCATTCCTTCATTATTAACAATACCATATGCATATGCTTGGAAAGTGATGAGCTTTCTTTTTGTTACTTAAAGGTAACACAGTGCAACAGAGGGTTAAAGGAACTAAATGAGGGAACACCGAACATATTTATTTAAGTACCCCATCTACTTCTCCATCCTAAACCAAATTAAACTCTTTAGCATTTGGTTAATATTGTTCCTCTTGTCAATTCATAATGAATTTAGTAGTATTCAGAACTTCCTTTATGGGAGTGCAATATCAAGATGCCATTCAAAATCCATTGAAAGAATCCACACTAAATCTCTTGACTCATTCCAGAATGTTTAATCAGAAGAAGTGGCCTCGAAAGTTTCACAGCCTCTTTTTCATTTCTGCATAAGTATGAGCCGTTACAAAAACAACTTAAAATGTGTTTTTAGTGTAGACTGCACTAAAAACGGTGGTGTTCGCGCTTGGCTGTCATTGTGCGCAGTCATGTTGTCATTTATTTACAGAGGTAACATGACCTTGCTGCTACTGAGCTTTTTAAACCGAATACCCACATGCTTTCTATTTTCCCACGAGCACCTGCTTTGGTACCAGCGATTTGTGGACTCGGCAGAGGCCTGAAGGCTCACATCTTGTCACATTTGTCATTGTGCTGCTTTTGTGTTTAAGATTTATTTAAGGTTTTGCCCTAAAAATGTGTGGAGTGATACTTTTATTGTTTTTTTTTTTCAGCTTATCCATCTCAACACCTCTTTTTAATAGACTTGGCAGATTCAGCTTATAATTACTGTATGTTCCTCTCTGATAGCTGCCAACCTCCGGACTAAATCATCTGTCAACAATGTAACTATTCCTCTTTTTTTTGCTCCATTACGATAACAGCTGACCAAAAGCACAGTATTCACCATTACTACTTCCTCCGACCCCCTCGTTTTCCAGCACCATGAGTGGTCAACCGAGGAGGATCCGTCTGAAGCCTTGGCTCCTGGCACAGGTGAATTGTGATTTACTATGCATATTTTAATTTTAAAAAACAAAAAACATTTAAAGAGATCGTTCACCCAAAAATGAAAGTTTACTCGCCCTCATGGTGTTCCAAGTGAAAGTGAACAATGATCATGTACCGTCAAGCACTATAAATGACTAAAAAGCACCATAAAAGTAGTTTTATGACCTTGATTATGCCACATGTATCGATTCCTGCATCAGATGATGAATCATGACACAGCATTTTCAAAATATAAATATAAAAACTCTTTTCCTCAGAAAACTTGGAATATAGCACAAAGGATGGAATAGACTACTTTTATGATGCTTTTAAGTTACCTCAAAGGCATAGTTTATCTAAAAATTAAAATTCTGTTAATTACTCACCCTCATTTCGTTACAAAACCATAAGAACTTTAAGATATTTTTCTGAAATCTGAGAGAGTTCTGACCCTCGTAGCATCATAAAATTGAGGTTGAACCACTGATGTCACATGGACTATTTTAACGATGTCCTTACTACTTTTCTGGGCCTTGAATGTGATCGTTGCATTGATGTCTATGCATGGTCAGAAAGCTCTTTGATTTCATCAAAAATATAATTTGTGTTCCGAAGATGAACAAAGGTCTTATGAGTTTAGAATGGCATGAGGGTGAGTAATTAATGACAGAATTTTTTTTTAACTTTTGGATGAACTTTCCCTCTAAAATGGTGCATTTACCATTGTTTGCTGAATTTTTGAGGGTGAAATTCAGTGATTTCAAAAGTGAATTGCACAATTGGAGTTTTTGCACGAGGACTAAAGATTTTCCCACTTAGATTTCATGACAGGTTCAAGGAAACTTGAATTTACTTTGTTGACAAACAGAAAGACTTTAGTAGTATAACCCTGTCAAATTTTTTTCCAAACTTACCAAGAAATGCATAAAAGCACACTGGAGATGTGCCAAACCAATCATCAATGCTTCGATCTTCAAAAATACTGGAAAAATATCAGTGTCCAGCTGCCATCTTGCTTTCATCCATACAGCGCTTCCACATATCAGGATCTAAAATGGAAGCAAAACTAGTGGAGGAATATTATTTGTAATCTTGCCATCCTTAACTCGTTCTACATTAGTAAAGTCAACATTTCTCACCCTGCCAGATTAACAGTGGGAAATACCCAGGACTGCATTGGCTCAATCAAGAGCGGAGACTGTTCCGGATCCCTTGGAGACATGCCACCCGCCATATGCCTACCCTGGAGGAGGAGAACACTATATTTAAGGTGATTTTTGCCGTTTGTAATTTTTTCTTTTAGATGTATTTCCCATAAAAGATCTTCGATTCATTTACTTTTCACTCCTGCACTCATTCTGTTCTAAAGTTAGCACTAGGGGGATTTTTCAGGTGTTTTAGAGTTTCAAGGTACTGAAACAGCTAGTAGTTTCACTCTTCAGTATTTAATTATTCAAATAACAGGAAATGATTGGAAAACGAAGCACTTTTCTCACATGCTCTTTTAAAAACAATGTTTTCGCAGAACACGGAGCCGTAAAATGTGTCTATTTACAAGTTCTAGTGATGTGTTTGAGGATTGTCTTTTTAGTACTTTTGCAACCAACTTTGGAGAACTAAAAATGGAGTTTCAATTCCACTTGACTTAACTGTGGCAAGATTTTAAGAGGAAGTCAAGAAAACATTAGAACCATGAGGTTAAAAACCTTGCGAATTTAAAATTAGTTTTGTGACCGTTAGAACTCCTTGGAGGCATTTTTAAGCATGTGTACTTATCCTGTACTACGTAGATTTTTGTCCAATCAGATACTAGAATATGAATGCCCCGTCCCCTAATTATACTTTAAATGTATTGTTACATAACTAAAGCTCGTTGTTTAGGTATTTCCCATAAGCATTCTTCCCGTCTCATTCATTTTGCTCTGCAGGCTTGGGCTCTGGAAACAGGCAAGTATCAGGAAGGGGTAGACGAGCCAGATCCAGCCAAATGGAAAGCCAACCTCCGCTGTGCCCTAAACAAAAGCCGAGAGTTCGGACTCCACTACGATGGCACTAAGGACACCCCCGTCCAGCCTTATAAGATTTACGAGGTGTGCGACCAGTCCGTCAATGGAGGTAAGGACTGGCCTACAAGCCAGTAACATGGGATCGTTCAATGTTTCCAACCACAACTTGTGTAAGAGATGTTTAAGTGGGAAATATCAACAGAGCAGTGAAACCATAGAAGTCATAAAGTCTTTAAAGGATTAGTTGACTCCTGAATTAAAATTTCCTGATAATACTCACCCTCATGCCATCCAAGATGTTCATGTCTTTCTTTCTTCAGTTGAAAAGAATTAAGGTTTTTGAGGTAAACATTCCAGGATTTTTCTCCATATAGTGGACTTCAATGGGGATCAGCAGGCTGAAAGTCCAAATTGCAGTTTCAATGCAGGTTCAAAAAGCTCCACACAAGCCCAACTGAGGAATAAGGGTCTTATCTAGCAAAACAATTGGTCATTTTCTAAAAAAAAATAATGTATATACTTTTAAACCACAAATACTCTTCATGCACTAGCTCTCCCTTTCCAACATGACTAAGTAATGTGCGAAGTTCTGGACGCAGACCTAGTGTAAGACAAGCATTTGTGGTTAAAAAGTATATACATTTTTATATTCGCTAAGACACTTATTCCTCAGCTGGGATCGTGTAGAGCCCTTTGAAGCTGCATTGAAACTGCAGTTTGGACCTTCAACCCGTTGGTCCCCATTGAAGTCCACTATATGGAGAAAAATCCTGTAATGTTTCCCTCAAAAACCTTCATTTCTTTTTTTTGTCTGAAGAAAGACAAGAACATTTTGGATGACATGGGGATGAGTAAATTATCAGGAAATTTTAATTCTGAAGTACTTAAAAGACGAACAAACTAATAAATCATCACTTCTTTGTTGATTTTTAGATGCTGGAGACGAAGAGGAAGAGGAGGTATGTTCTGAAGAGCACAGACAAAAATGATTAGTAAAATCTAAAATTGTCACCACTGTCTTCATATACTAACTGGATTTTTTTGCATTTCAGCTGCAAAACTTTGTCAAACTCTCCATTGGTAAGAATTCAAAGTGGATGTTGTTTGCTGTTGGTAATATATACACACAGTAATATTATTTTTTGTGCATGGTGTTTGACAGACCCTTCCAGCTACCCGGCATATCCTCCTAGAGTGGACGTTCCGTTCACCTCTCCCATTGCCGACGGCTACAGTCCCGCCCACCATAACCCTCAAATGAACCTCTTAGGAGAAGTTGTCTCCAGTCGAGGTGCTTCTATGACCTCCCACCTCACCCAGCCCAGCACTGGACCTTCAGCTGGTTCTTTACCTGAATTTCCCAGTCACAGAGCTATCAAAGTCGAGCAGACACCTTATCCCGTTCATGCCGGGGGACTTCCGAACGGTCTGGGAATGGGGACTGGAGTCATACCGCCACCTGTTCTTCAAGATGTAGTCACTCATTCTGTAGGCCCTCCAGCCATGGTGGACAGCCCAATGCAGGAAGTGCCAGCTCAAGTGGAGAACCAGGTTCATCCCTGCATCTCGGAGCTGTTGAGCAGTCCGCACATGTTACCCTGTAAGCCTCTAATGCCTTGTTCTTCAGGATTATAGTTGCAGTTTATGATAAAGACATACCTAAATTGCAGAAAAACCTAGTCCCACCCGTTCACTTTGAGTAATGCTGATTTTAAATGACTTTGCATGAGGTGTGTATAGAGCCACTACAAACAAAGCACAGTGCACACCTTAAGTGTATTATGAAATTATGAAAATTTCAGTTGTTAGACTGGATTAAACTGTTATTTAAAAAAGGTCTGTCATCATTCACTTGTATGTATTTCCATAAACCTTAAAAGGAGAACATTAGGCTGCATCTTCATGCTGCTCTTTTCCATACAATGAAACGTTGACGATAAAATGTTCCTTCTTGTTTTTTCATCTCTAGTAACTGATCTGGATGTCAAGTTCCAGTACAGGGGTCGGACGGCTGGTTCTTTGACCGTCAGTAACCCTCAGGGTTGTAGGCTTTACTACGGTAACCTGGCACCCACACCAGAGCAAGTAGAGCTGTTTGGTCCAGTAACGCTGCAGCAGGTGCTGTTTCCAGGAACCGCTGAGATCCAGAACGAGAAGCAGAGGTTCTACACCGATCATCTGCTCGATGTGATGGACCGAGGGCTTATTTTAGAGATCAGGGGGCAAGATATCTATGCCATCAGGCTTTGTCAGTGTAAAGTGTTTTGGTCTGGGCCAGGTGTGCCCGAGCAGGGTCCACCCAATCCAATGGAAAGAGAGATGAAGATCAGGGTCTTCAGTCTGAACAACTTCCTTCAGGGTAAGAGGAATCAGTCTTGATTTTCAACAAACGATTGAACATATGAGAGTGGGTTGGGATTCATAACTGGCAACCCTTGGAGTCTCAAGTTTCCGACTTTCTGAAGTTTCTGATTTTATTTACACGTTTATGCATTTTATGTACTGTTAATGAAGAACAGCTTTAAAACTTGACCAAAATACGTGACGTTTACATACATAAACCACCAATTAAACACCATTTTGCTCTTTTTGTTGCACTTATTCTACAGGCTTCCTGTCTTTTCTGGGAAGTAAAATAGAGAAAGTACAAAATTGCCCAATACATCCATTTTATTCTGTTTATACATAAAAAAAAAAACACTTCCGAACTCGTGCGGACATGCAGGAAGTTTCTCAGGAAATGTCAAATGTGCATATGACTGGCTAAGATCATTGTGTAGATTTATTATGTAATATATTTAGTAACAGATGTTTTGTTTCTGTTTTTTTCTTCGTCTCAGGTCTCATTTTGTATCAGAAAGGAGAGGCGCCCACTCCACCACCCTTTGAGATCTACTTCTGCTTTGGTGAAGACTGGCCAGACAGAAAGCCCAAGGAGAAAAAGCTCATCATTGTCCAGGTTTGGAGAAGAAATCCATGTTTAGTACAAAGACTCTATTTAGTTGTTTATGGTTTATAAGTCTGTGCTACATTGCTAAATTAAGTTGCTACCAAAGATTCACACTGTTATATTAACAATATAGCACAGCTACAACTAGGTGAACGGGTGTTTGATATGTTAGATATGATACTATATAGTGTATTTTAGGAAATCAACATCTAGAAACAAAGCTGTTTTATATTTTAGCATTCCTCAGACCTAGCAAACCATACTATATTGCGTTTTCAGCAACTATGCACAGGCTTTAACTAGGTAAACAGGTGTTTGCCATCATAACTGTTACTATACAGTGTATTTTAGCCAATCAGCATCCAAAACAAGAGCTATATAATTTAACCTTCCTTAAAACTACCAAACCATGCTGTATTGCTAAATTGCATTGTTAGCAACAACAGACACTTATTAGCAATTATTAGCAATAATGCACAAGCATTAACTAGGTGAAGAGGTGTTTGCCATTGTAGCTCTTACTATATAGTGCATTTTAGCAAATCACCATCGAGGAAAAATTGTTTTTGTTTTTTTTAATAATTTCATATTCTTCAAGACTATCAAAACATACTATATTGTTAAACTGTATTGTTAGCAACAATGCACAGTTATAACTAGGCAAATGGGTGTTTCATGTCAATTTTTACTATATAGTGTATTTTAGCCAATCAGCATCCAGAACCATAGTTTTATAATGTAATGTTTGTCAAAGCTAATAAAACCATGCTGTACTGCTAAATTGCGTTGTTAGCATTGATGCAGTTATGACCATTTGTTTCATGTCAAATATGTAAATATATAGTCTGTTATAGCCAATCAGCATCCAGAAACAGAGCTTTCATACTGTAATGTTAGTCAAAGCTAACACAACCATGCTACATTGCTAAACTGCATTGTTAGCATCGATACACAGTTATAACCAGGTGAACATGTGTTTCATGTCAAATATGTAAATATGTAGTCTATTTAGCCAATCAGCATCCAGAATCAAAGCTAACAAAACCATGCTACATTGCTAAACTGCATTGTTAGCATCGATACACAGTTATAACCAGGTGAACAGGTGTTTCATGTCAAATATGTAAATATGTAGTCTATTTAGCCAATCAGCATCCAGAATCAAAGCTAACAAAACCATGCTACATTGCTAAACTGCATTGGTAGCATTGATATACAGTTATAACCAGGTGAACAGGTGTTTCATGTCAAATATGTAAATATATAGTCTATTTTAGCCAATCAGCATCCAGAATCAAAGCTAACAAAACCATGCTACATTGCTAAACTGCATCGTTAGCATCGATACACAGTTATAACCAGGTGAACAGGTGTTTCATGTCAAATATGTAAATATAGTCTATTTTAGCCAATCAGCATCCAGAATCAAGGCTAACAAAACCATGCTACATTGCTAAACTGCATTGTTAGCATTGATACAGTTATAACCAGGTGAACAGGTGTTTTATGTCTCATATGTAAATATATAATCTATTTTAGCCAATCAGCATCCAGAGTCAAAGCTAACAAAACCATGCTATATTGCTAAACTGCACTGTTAGCACCAATGCAGTTATAATCAGGCAACAAGTGTTTCATGTCAAAGATGTTACTATATTGTTTATTTTAGCCAATCAGCATCCAGAATCAGAGCAGTATTTTATATCTAGCAAACCATGTGGTGGTAGCAATACAGCACAGCTATTTAACAGCTTTTTAAGTCAAAACTGTTGTTTTTAACATTCTTCAGACTTAGCATACCATGTTCTAATGCTAAATTCTGAACTGTTTGATGGCTTGACTGTTAAATATATATATTGTATTTATATGTAGTAGTATCAGCATCCAGAACCAGAGTTGTTTTTAAATCTAGTGATTTTCAAACCTAGCACAGATTGCTATAGCAAAATCAACTTATATGCTCTTACTTTTCTTTATCTAGGTTGTTCCAGTCGTTGCAAGAATCCTTACCGAGATGTTTTCAGGCGAGCTTTCGTGGTCCACAGACAGCATTCGGTTGCAGATCTCCAACCCTGACCTGAAAGACCAAACGGTGGAGCAGTTCAAAGAGCTCCACAGACTTTTGCAGAGTCAAAACGCACACCCGACCTGGGCTCAAAACATCCACTAACTGACAAAGGAACCGTTTTTCCATCACCGACGCCATCTTGTTTCTTCCCTACTCAGAATTGGAGGTCCTCTTGAACACTGGAATATATAGGTGCCCTCAGTGATGCCATACTGAAAACATTTCCATGGGAGACCAAACTTGACATTTCCCTCCCTACATTTTTTTGTCTTCATGTAAACTTGTCTTTTAAAATGTTATATTTCAATAAATACCATTGCAGTATTTTAAATGGTTGCTGGCATGATCAAGTTACCACAGTATGGTTTGAACAACGTAAGCCTGAAATAAGCCGTCACTCACATTTAAGCCTCATATTTTCGCAAACATTACAATATCTGCTGACCTCATCCTATAGGGTCCATGCCAGTAACGTGAACCTGTCGAACTTGAACGGAGGATATGACTACGTACTTAACTACATAACGTTCATTCAGCAAATTGGACGCGGGAGGGGTGACCCGAGGGTTTACACGTGCAATTGTGAGAAACGCATGATTGCAGGGCCTTCGAAAATCTCAGACAATAGAGGAGGGTTCGATTTACTCTATGACTCAGAAAACGAGACCTGAAGGACTCATGTAGGTTTCTTAAAATGAAACCTGGTCAAACAGGTTCTGAGAGCTGCAGAAAGAGAATGTAAATCACTCCTCAAACACACGAGTGCATCTGAAATGATAGTCGAGACAAAGATTAGTTTGTTCCTCACAATGTTGGTTTTATTTGTTCACACAATCGGCCGAGGACGATCTCTGCCCCTCTTGAGATGTGCCAATATGGTGAAAGAACAAAAGCCCCTGCCAGTCAGTCCACTCCATAATTTACAGCATAACCTGTACGGATAAAATCCCAGCCAACTTTTTAAAAAGATCAAGAGTGATGCACACTCTCCCAAGATTCTCCCTTTGCAAATGTCCCATGGGCGCAGACTGCTGCTGTGACAATCTTTCGTTTGGTAATGGTTTTTATGGCACTGGCAGCAAAGCCATATCTTGATCTCTAAACACACGTCCATGAAAATAAATCTCCATTTTTGTTTTTAAAAACGTTCAAGTCTCTCTTTTTTTTTTTAACGATGCATTATGATTTGCAACCAGGCACATCCTTATTTGTCGTTGGTTTTTTAATGGACCCCCAGAAATCCGACCGATGCAGATGTTCGACCATGTTTTGAAATGGGTGTATGTGTTTTAGTGTCCATTCAATGGCCCCCCTCCCACAGGACGACGGTGTCCCTTTCGAAATATATCTTCCCCCCCCAACCCTTCTCTCGCTGCGGCGGCTGGCATCGGTGTGCTCATAGGGGTAAAAGGGAGGGATGGGGCTGCGGTCTTTTGACACCCACGAGGCAATTTGCTTTTCCTGAAACCCTGCCACTCCAAAGCTCCAATCCAATTGGTCGGCTTTCACACGCTGCCAAGTCCCACAAATCCTTCATGCAAGAGTTCCCTTTAGTTTCTCAACAGTGGTCATCATGGCTC